>BPLR01008025.1:0-173614 GCA_021605095.1 Caerostris extrusa | reverse complement strand
ATTTGAAGTAATAACAAATTTATGAAACCATAATCAATTAATAAAACTTTAAAAAGCCACGCAAAAAAAAAAAAAAAAAAAAAAAAAAAAAAAAAAAAAAAAATCTTTAAAACATATAAAATACATGATATTTCCAGAATTATTACTAAAATTGTTAGAATTTATTATTTTCCAAATTATTTAACATGATTATTATAAAAAATTATTATAAAGTTATTTAATACAAAAGAAAGTGTGCGATTCCTTCACAATGAAATAAAATCTCTAAAAGTAGAATTTTTACTTTTCTTTCTCAACTTTCCTATGCATTAAATAATAAGAAATAAAAAAATTGTTAAAATATCATAGAAGTGTAGAGATACTTCAGATTAACACTATTTAACTAAGTCTCACCGAAACTTATCACAACCTGATAAATGATTGTTTATCCACTTTTTCCTTGCAAAAAAAAGCGTCATTATATCGCTGTTTTAATTTTAACGATATGACTTATCATGTATATCAAAGATTTTTTTTTTCATTATCTTATACTTTTCCTTTTTTTCTTCTTTAGAAAAAAAAAATATTTCTCTACTTTAAAAAAATAATTTTTTTCTAAAGTCATAAAGTTGATTCAGATTAGCAACTAGGTAATTAATTTAATGTGAAACGCTTTTTCCTGATAATGAACACATTCATACAAAACTGTTTAGTATTATCCATAAAAAAGAAAAAAATAATTGGAATTCCGTTATTTAAAATGTGATATGGTCTGATTCTTTAACTATGATTACTAGGTTCTAAATTTTATTATTGAACATTTATCTATCTACTGTGTATATATATATATATATATTCAGATAGTGTGTATATATATATATATATATACACTATCTGGAAAAAGAAAGTGACGGGACACCCCTCGAAAAGTAGAAAAGTCGACAATACACAGCTGACTACATGCGCAATGATAGGTATCACGTGTCAGCCATATCCTATAAATACTCTGTGGAATTGACTAGAGTTGTTTTTGTCAAGATGCCGCCATGGGAAGAGTTGTCTGAGTTGGAGAAAGGTGTGCTGGTTGGGTTGCATCTTGCCAAGGTGTCAATTAGGGAGATATCCGTCTCCATAACTGCTCAAAATCAACTGGGTAGCACGTGTTGTGTGTCGCTACAAGACTGAGGGACACTGTCAAGAACAAACCCCGAAATGGACGACCTACAGTACTCACCAGCAGGGACTGGCGGGTGCCGGCAGGGAGATTCGAAGTAACCGTCAAACATCCATGGATAACATCGCTAATGAGTTTGGACAAGCCACAGGTGTGGCCGTTTCGACCAAGATTCTTCTTTTGAGGCCCATGTTAGGCTACACTGGACGTTCGGCGGCCCATAAGCCTTTGATTACGAAAACCAACATGAAAGCGCGCCTTCGGTGGGCCCAAAACCACCGTACTTGGACTCTGGATGACTGGAAACGCGTCCTTTGGAGTGACGAGTCACGATTTACCCTTTTCCGTTCCGATGGATGTGTTTGGGTATGGCGTTTGCCAGAGGAATGCCTTTTGCCCGAGTGCCGTCCCAACTGTAAAGTTTGGTGGAGGAGGATTGATGGTATGGCCTGTTTCTTCTGGTATGGGGCTGGTCCACTGGTGAAAGTTGATGGTGCGATGAATGCCGATAGATACTGTGATATTCTCGACAATCAATGTCCTTCCCATCTTGGGGCAACGTACGGTATGGATGATTGCTGGTATCAAGACGACAACGCAACATGCCATGTTGCAAGGGAGGACTCTTGATTGGTATGTGAACAACAACGTTAAACGTATGGAGGGGCGGCGGCCCTGATCTTAACCCAATTGAACATCTCTGGGACGAATGGACCGTCGGTTGAGGGCCTGCACCCCACTCCCCAAAAGTAAGCCTGAACTATGGAACTTCCTGTTAAACATTTGGAAGAAAATTCCTCTTGCCACTATGGCTAATTTAGGGGAAATCATACCCAGAAGGGTTGCAGCTCTGATCACAGCCAAAGGAGGCCCTACCTCCTATTAATTTTAATAAATATGGGTTTATGTCGTTATAGTGTCGTGTCCGTCACTTTTTTTTTTCCACATAGTGTATATATATATATACATGTGTGCGCGCACGCGCGCGTGTTTGAATCTATGCGTATGTGTATTTTTTTTCTGAATTTATTATTCCGTTCCAAAAATTAAGAAACATTTTATTAAGTATTTTTTAATTAAATAAAATCATTGTTTTTTATAAGTATCATTTTTAAGCTACCAGATGTCGTACTCTTAAAAACTGACTGGTGCCATTTAGTTATGGTAAAAAAATAATAAGTTAGAGAATTTACAAAATAATTTTCAAATTTATTTTCCTTCCAAACTAATACTGCTATATTCTTAAACATAAATTCTTAACAGATTAAAAGTGAAAAATAAAATAATTTTGGAATTCTTAGATGAGAATGATAAGTCAATTTATATGATTTAAGATGGGGTCATTTAAAATAAAAAACTTTTAATTCTACGCAAATAATTTTTTTCTTAATAAAATTTAGTAAACTAAAAATATTTTATTTTTGGTAATTGGGTAAAAGCAGGGTGTAGTAATTTAAAAATCTCAAAGCACGAGTTTGCAATATCAAGGAAAAAATTGCCAGAACAAGGCAATAGCGAGGCTGCAGTGTATTACAGAAAGTGCAGATGAGTCAGACCATTTCATCCCTTAATACCGTCCAATACTGACAGTTTTAAACTATAATTTGGTCAACGTCATTTTATCATTTGCCAAATTCTTCAAGCCGGAAGCAGATACTTTTTCCTAAATCTTTAATTAAAAAAAAAAAAAAAAAAAAAAAAAAAAAATCAAATTGCCCATCATCTAATTCAGGGATTTCCAAATTACGGAACTCCACAGTTTTTCTTTGATTATGATATTTGCATTTTTATTTTTGTTCTAATCGTAAGGTTATCTATAAATTTGATTTAATTCTACAAATGTTTAGTCTCGTAATGACAATTTTTATTGTATTCTTTTTGAGGAATGATATTGTTTCAAATTATGCACGTTATCTTATTACTTAATCATGAAATGTTGGTATCTCTATTGCTCTTTAAATGCTCTACACTCACTATAACTTTCTTTTCTTTTCCATATTTATTCAAATTGGTAATTTGAATCAAAATGATGTATTTGTCGCACCGAAATCAAAAATTTGAATCTGTCCGTTGCCTTTACTTATTTATACCCCATGCCACTCGGAACATATTCGAAAACACTCTAAAATATTCGAATCGTCCAGACAAGCGATCACGGAGCAGAACTTTTCCAGAATAAGATCCAGTTCTTCTACTCACTACAAAATGGCACTGTATATTTAGACTAACCAAGCATTATTTATGCTTTTGCGTAATTATGCCACTTCCCAGAGATAGCGCTGCATTACTATAGTGCAAGATGGCATCTCCCTTTGTAATGATTTGTCCTTGACGCTTTCCAACAAGTACCAAACATAATTGCGAACCGAGAGGGAGTCGCTTCTTCGCGCCGTAGATATTCAATCGCCGGGTAGTTCCAAAACTTGAGCGTAGTTCAAAACTACAGGTATGCTGATATGATGAACTAGCAAGATCCTTGAATTTAGTGGAGGAATCAGTGTGACCCTTTGGCTAAAACTTTGAAGCCATTTCAAAATTAGTTCCTCCAAACATATAAAATAAATTGTTTTGGTGATTTTCGCGGCTCTTTAAGGAGTCTGTTCACATACAAATACAACTTGTACAAAAAGATGTGCAGTTCACTATAAATTATTATATACACCTTTCTAACTCAATACAGTCTAAACTAGCAGAAATTAAACTCCGCGTAAACAGCACGGAGATTATCAAGTACACTATATGTTTCAAGAGATCTGGTATGCATTTTTTTGGAATCTATAATATTATCATACAATGTTGGCGACCACCTTCTTTTTAATAAAACTGTAAGCAAACAGAGTTACACAAAAGAAGACACTTTGCTATCTATGATATAAATATTATAAGTAAAATTACAACAGAAATGAGCCCGGTGGGGCTACTTTCATGGTTATATTTGGCTTTAGAATAGTAAAGTACACACCTTTTCATCAAGCATAATTGGTTCTTCCATGAAAAGCAGGAATATTTTGTGTTCTTACAAATAAAGCTACTTAAAAATAATAAAAAAAAACTATCAAATAAAATGTAATTAATCATCATATAAATTCTAATCGACTGATAGTCTGTGGTGGAAGAAATCGCAGTAGTAAGGCATACTTGTTAGTACTAATAATTGTAGAAGAATTAATTACATCTACAACAATATCCAATATTTTACAATTTGAAAATTTTATTAATTGAGGACAAAGGAAAAGTAGGTTTGTAGTTTATCATAGACTTATACTTCTAATATTTCTCTTGCAAATACTTTAAAAAAAAATATATATATTTATAAAAAAAACCCTATAATTTAGAATCCATATGTTGTGGAGGATAAATTCATTCAATTTTTAATCAAGAAATGATAAATGTGACATTAAATTTAAGTAAGAAAAGGCTGATTCTTGTAATTATTTCCAAAATAATATCTTTTATCTTCCTGATACTTTTCACAATTTACACATTTCTAAAGTAGAAAAGAGTATCAATCTGAATTTTTTTTTTTTTTTATGAGGATCTTATGGATTCACTTTACTTCATGAGAAAAAAAAAGATCCACATAGCTAAATTAATGACGATGGAGCATGCCAAAATGCATTATAGCTATCAGTTTACCAATATCATTTTTAGCTGCCCTAAAAATAACAACATAGGCAGCTGTCAATAGGATGTAGTGCTTAGGACTATAGGCGAATAAGCCATTTGACCACATTCCAGAGCAACATTTGTTGTTCGCAAATGCTGAACATTGTTGATCGCTGACTGGTATCGATCTCTTTTTGCTTACAAGACAACATCAGTCATTTTTTGAGTTGTTTTTCTTGGCCAACTATCACCAACCTTTCTTACAGTTGTATTTGTAATTTGGGATGCTTTCCTTGTTCATACAAGATATTTTATCGATTCCAAACTATGGTTAGATTTATCATATTCCTCCTCAAGTTTTACAGATCGTTATGTAAAATGTCATCAAGATGATTTCTTCTGGCCATATTGTACATACTAATGCATTTGAGCTTGCAGAGAATGCCTTGATTATTCTTCTGACCTCCATTTTATTGTAATCTTAGACTGCATGTATTTTAAGACTTCTCATGCCACCTATGACATTTGTTTGCGAATGACATATCTACAGAATTGAGTGTTCATTATATTGATCGTAATAAGCCCTTTTCTACAATATTATAGCTATCTGTTAAAAAATTGCATAGTTGTTTAAGTTTTGCATAACAGCATATAAACACATCAAGTTTTTAATTAATAACAAGATTTCTAAGGCACAAACATTATTAATTATATTGTATATTATGTATCTGTAATAATATAATCTGATGATACATTTATATTTTATTACAAACTTACTGTACTCGTAAAAACTTTATTTTAAAATAATGCAAAATACTTCAATTTTTCAAATTGGTAAAATAGCTGTTTATATTTGATAAATGACAAAAGCAACTTTTCATTTTAACACATCTCATGACTTAATAATTAAAAATAAATTAAGAAATGTTTAACATGAATATGTTCTTTATAAATAAATTAATTAGAATTTGGGAACTTTTTACATAAAATTCTATCCTAATTATAATTTAATAATTATGTTACATGGAAAAAAATTTTTGAACCTACATTCACAGTTATGCATGCAAGAAAACTTTTTTTTTTTTAAAAAAAATGTTTTTATTAATATAAAATTTTTGTTGTGCATGAATCTATTTAACAGTTTCTTCCAAAAATCTATATATAGGAAACAACAGCCTAAAGAATATATATAATTATAATTGATAACTCATCAGGAAAAAGAAAGAATAAAAATTCATATTAAAAAAAAAATATTTATTATACATGACATATGAAAACATGATACTTGTTTTCATAAAGAGCTAATGGCATTGTATGAACTGCTTTCATGTGGAAATTTCATAATTAACCCATTTTTGTCTGGGAATATTTTTCCTAAACATCAGAGGGTTAACATGAATGTTTTAGGCCCAGATGAGGGTGACTGTCTATATTTTGCTGAAGCTGCTGATTGGTTAATACATACACAATAGATAATTTACTATGATAATTAAGTACTATGATGGTAATTGTCCAGTTTTCTTAGCAGCAGCAAGAGCGTTTTCATTTGACACAATTTGGAATTCTTGAAATCTCTGAGATATCCTCTGATTCATCTTCATATACTTTTCCATGCAATTAAGAGCACATTTATCCTATAAAAAGAAATTAGCATGAATTACACTATTTATACATATTTAAACTTTGTTTACTACAAAACAATGGCTACAGAAACAAAAAATTTAAATAATTTAACTAATTACACTTATTAACAAAGTGAAAAACAAAATCTTCAAAATATATTTAACTAAAATGTATCCAATGTAATAATTGTAAAGCTGCATCATAAAACTTTCTTTTCAAATAAATAATAATAAGAGAATAATAAAAAGAAAATCAAAATAAGTAAATTATAGTATACATATATAATTAACTTCAATTTAAATAAATGACCTGTTTTAATTATTCATAAGTCATATGTAAGTTTGCAATAAATACACGTATTGTAAAAAAACTTAGGTTATATATTTAGGTTTAAATCATAAAACCAAAAACAATATGCAAATATAATTTGAAATTATATAAAAGCTTCAATCTACTTACTTCCTTATCCCGAACTTGTCTTACAGTAAAATCATGTACACAATCAAGGAAACATCTTTCGGATAATTTATTATATGATTTCAGGAAATCCTTTAACTAAAATAAAATATTATCATATAAAATAACTTTTTTATGAAGTGAAGTAAAATTGATTTGACAAATATGAATAAAGACTGTAATATATACTACTTCATGAAGCAAGTAAAAGTAAGCAGAAAAGAAAGTTGCTTAGCAATTGGAAAAATTCAAATTATATATTAATATGTGAAGAATACTATATATAATATTTGTAATGTTAATATTTATTTTATAGTATTTATTAAAAAAAAGTTAATTCTATTTTAAATGTTTTATTTAACATGATTGAAAATATGATTGCCTATTAGAGATAAATTTATAAATGCAACATTTTTTAAATAATAAAAAAAATAAGTTTGTTTGTTTAATTAAACTTAAGTTTAAAGTTTTATCAGTAGTTCCCTCCATATTGAAAACACTTTCCTATCTGATTGAAAATACTTTTTCAAAAAAATACAGCAACTAAAAACATCCATGAAAAATACTAATTAAAAAGCATTTTTTTTTTTTTTTTGATAATTGCTATTAGTAAATTTCAATATACGATTCTGCTAAGTTTGCCGATTCACAACAAACTACAGCAGAAAAATATAGCTAGCTTAAAACTCATTGTTTATTATTACAATGTTACATCCAATTCTAGAAGTAGGAATTTATATATATGTAAGTGATTGTTCTTGCTTTTTCCAGTAAATAAAAATATAATTACTACTTCATTTAATAGAAAAAGAAAAAAAAAACCAGTACGACATGACATACATTCATATTATTTCATTGTGAAACATTTTAAACTTTAAAAAATATAACGTTGATTCTTCATGAGGTGGTAATAGGTCGTTTGTTACATCTGAGACCATGATGACCTTTCTGATAGTGCGAGATTGGTTGGTTGTGAATTTCTGGAAGTCTGATGGCACTTTTAACCTCATACAACAAATATTAAATGGGACTGGGATCTAGAGATTATAGGGTCTACCTATGAAGGTAAACTCTCCTTCATGTTTCTCCTAATCCTATGCGGTTTATTGGCAAATTGGCTAGTGCTGTGGCCTTTGAAACCACAGGATTCAGGTTTGAATTCTGGTGATGGCATGGATGTTTGTTAGTGGTTCAAAATCCATGTTGTACATCCCTGTCTAATTAGTCCAAAAAGTGCACAAAATAACCAAGTGACAAACCAAACCAAACCATATACAATAGCAGCACTATGATGAAATGTGTTATCTTTTTATAAGTATCCATCACCATTTTGATGATACTCGCTTCATGAATCAAATTCTAAAATCATCTCAAGTTCAAAGCCTGCCAAATCACAAACTTTCCTGATATGTTAACAACAATTTGCCTTCAATTCTGAATAATTCCTCAATAATGCATTAGAAACTTAGCTTTTTTTTTTATATTGACCTCAAGCAATAGTGTGACACTAAAACTAATTTGCTGAAAACTGCTAGGTCATAAAAAATAATCACTCAGTGTATACAAGGCCTGATCATTATTTTGCTGTGGGATTTACCTAAGAGATACTCGATATAGCCATGTAGAAATCAAGCTAAAGACTTTAAACTAAAGAAAAGCTTTCATAATTTAAATAAAATAATATATAAATTTGAATCATTGACAATAGCTAAAAAAAAAAAAAAAAAAATGAATTGCAATATTTGAAAATAATTTTTAATACAATAGTAAAAATTACTTGAATGATTTAAAAAAGGTAATAAAGATATAATAAATAATTAATGCATTTGCAGATTTACAGTAGTATTTTCTTATTCATAAATTATTGAACTAATATACTAGAAAAATTACCTGCTGTATCTGTTCAGATTCTGTTAAAGAAGATTCTTCAAGAGTGGACATTTTTTTAGAAGAACCGGATCAAAAGTTTTCTAAAATAACAGTTTTATTATCATTCAAAATATGGTATTAAACTTGTAAAATATAAATAAATTAAAACACCAATACAGATTTTTCAGAGGTTTAACCAATAATAAATTTCTCTACACTAATGCTTGTGAAAAACATTATATTATATTTATGAAATTAAGTTTTGTTTCTATCATAATGATACTTCAAAACATGATTAAAAAATAGTAACTTTAGCAATTTATTTAAGGAAAAATAAACATTATTCAATAAATATTTTGGATTTTTACTTCTAAGGCATACAATGTGTAGATGGGAAACCTAAAAAGTTTTCCTATATATTATTACATGTAGCCAATTTTATTTTTACAATTTCCATTAATAGTATTAAAGAGAAATAATTAAATTTTTGCTGGTTTACACGTTTTAGTCCATCAAGAATATTATCAAATACTTTTTAATCGAGGACTGGGTCGTAGTGACCATATCCCTCCCAAAGAGGGCTGCATCGAAGAAAGCTGTTATTCATTTAGCACTATCCAGTGGGCATGTGTAGCTTGAAGATATGCTACAAACACAAAAAGTAATACTACCCTCACAATGCTCTGTGATCTATTAGACTTAGGACCTACAGTTTAAAGTGAATTCCGAACCACTACAAACATCCATGGCACCACCAGGGCTGGAACCCGAAACCTATGGCAGTGAGCACTAGTCACTCAGTCATCAAACCCCTATATTATCAAATATGATAAAATATCTTGATATGCTATTAAAAAATTCCCAGTCCACTCCTATTTACATTTAAATGTGAAGATTTATGCAATTTGAAAAATCAAAGCCCATAGTTGCCAGTTTTCTCATGTAATATAATAACGCCAGTTTGTAATCATTTCATAATTTGCCACTTTTGCTCTAGAGAAGACTGGATATTTCAGATTATATATGGAAAAACAAAAAAATTTCAAACAAATTTTACTTTTTACTAAATATAATGATAATGTCAAAGGAAAAAAGTACAAAATATAGCAGTAATAGAATTAAGAAGAAAAAAAACAAATCAAATTGCACAGGTTGTATTTTAACTTTCAGAAAAAGTGAAGTTTTCTCACGACCAAACAGATTACATTAAAAATAGTCAATTTAAAGTTAAAAACTTCAAAATCAGCAGTTCAAAATATAAGATATATATTAAGAATTAAAATTTGAGTCCAAATAATTGATTTATGATGTAGCAACCCTAATTCACAGTGAAAAAGATATGATAATTTATTCACAAGATATTAAAATTACCTATTCACTGAGTATTAAATTCATCTTGAAAAAAATGTTAGATAATATGTTATGTATTGTAAGTTATTCTTATAACTATTTCCCTATAAACGACCATATATTTTTAAAAGTGAAACTTCAAACATGCATCAAAAACATATTTTAGATAAACAATTTTAAATAAGTAAAAGCATTTGTCTATCTTGCAAGTATTGTAAACGTAAATAATTGTTCAAGAGAACAAAATGCAAATTATTGCCAAGGAAAAACATGTAAATTATACTTCAATGTGTAAAAGGATAAAAAAGACTAAAGAAATAGTAATAAACAAATGATTTCTGGAAGACTTTTATTTCTGCAACATATAACCAGTAAATATTTTTTTTTATCATAGCTTTTTAATGCATATTTTTTATGTTTAACTTACACAATTTCAATGTGCCATATGTTAATTTGTTTATAGATTATTTTGGTTTTGAAGCTCTTATCAAAAATAGATTTTTACTGATAAAAGTGATACAGTTAAGTATAAATAAACTACAAACAAATCATATGTGGATTATACAAGATTGTTTTACAAAAATTTCAAGTGAAGATTATAAATAAAAAAATTATAGTATTTCAATTTTTCATGGGACAGAATTGGAGACACATAAAATTTTATACATAGTAAATATTTTAAGACTTGGTTCTAATAATTAAATACATTTCTGATAAGTTGCTTGTCCCTTTTCCTTTTTTATGTGTTATTACATTTTCATTAGTTATTATCTAATGTGTACAATAAAGGATGCTACAAAACTTTTTGGCCAAGGCTGTGCATGAAGATTTATATATATAATTTCTTGATTCAAAGTTTAAGGTATCTTTAATTTCTAAAATAAACAAAATTTTAATATCATCTGCAGAAAAAAAAAAAAATTTGACAGAACCAATGTGTAAGAACAGCAAGGGAAACTATTTGTGGTTTGAAAGACTAAGATAAAAAAGGAATCCATAAGGTTAACATAAACATGGTTATACAATATTTGGTTTTAGAAGATCACCAGCAATTCAATCCACTAAAATATCTATCTATCTATATATATATATACATATATTGGTATTTTTTATGGTAATCACAGAATTTCTGACAGTATTAATGGAAGGTCATCAAAGTTCAATTCTTTCTATTAGATAAACAATATATAATCGCAGTCACTTTTGTGGCGACCTTGCTTAGTCTGCCGTGGGCTTTATGATACGGGCCATGGCTCTTTCATCACTTGGGCCCGCATCGTAAAGCAGCACGATTCACGCATCCTTTTGTTACATCACAATGATGTAATAGTTACAGGGTAATTCTTACACAGGAATCTGGTGGCCATATCCTTATTTTGCGACCGGTTTCCTCTATGTGAAAACCATCAATTTAATTTATATATAACAAATGAAGTTGTGAAACATTCTACATAATTTGGGAAGTGGGTTATCGCATTTGTTACTCGTAAATTATATACAATCCCAAGACGGCGAAATACTTTTTATGACTCCTTGTATTTTATAAATACATTATTTAAATAAAATCTTCACACTAAATAAAATAGAAAATCTGGAATAAATATTATAAAAAAATATATTCATATAGAAGCATCTATAGAGAATAAATAAAATTTAGAATAAGCTTTACGAAAATTTTAATTTATTCACGTTCAGAAACCAGCAAAAGCATGCGAAACACGGATACGTTAGAGACAGGCTTCTTTTGACCGTGCAAGTTCTGGCAACGGTGGGTAAAAAGTAACAAAATCTATTCTGGATAACTTACAATCAGCGATTCACCGCCAAAGTGGAATCGGTAAGTATTCGCGCCAAGCTATTCATTTATCTTTTGGATACGTACGCCGACGGACTTGGGTAGCGAGCTTCAAAAGGATAAGAGACCTGTAATTATATAGCTCGATATGGATGTGATGAAAAACCAGTTAATATGTTACCACGATTAATTTTTTAATTATTCACTATATTTTTTAATAAAATATTTATAAAACAAAAGGCTGCCTTTAAATTTGAATCTTCTATCCTTTTCTCCCGTGTAAAGTACCCTTTCAATTGCTTTCCACTATCTTCTTCTTCGTATTATTTAAATATTACAAAATCAGTTAAATTTAAAGTTTATATAATGGATGTACGGAAAGTGAGTTTTGCAGCGCACTCAAATAATTTTATATTTCCTTTATCTAAAACCGGTTATTTAAAAACAGTTACATTTAAAATAATTTTCTACACTTTTAAAAAGTATATTTTTTATATGTATTGAATTGTATTATATTGAACACTTAAACGTAAATTGGGAAAAAGTAATGGTATGTTTTCCTTGTAAAGTCGCGAAAATTTAAAAAAAGATAATAAAATATCTGTTTTTGTTTAAAATAGTTTAAAAAATTAGTTTAATAATTGAGAACTCGCTTTATTTGTACACGCTCAAACACAGAATTAGAGGCATACAATATTTAACACATTTAAAGACAAGATAATTATAAATTCCTAGAAGGACTTCCCTTCTAAGCCGAAAACCGATACTGACTACGCGCAGTATGCACGAAATATACTTAATCATCGGATGAGAGTCTGTAGGCTAACTAATGCGCCGAGATGTGAGACTGAGAGACTATAAATTAAACCTTTCGGGGGCGTAGGTTACGCTGTACTTCCTCTCCGGTGACAATTTCGAAGCCTAGTGGCAATTTCTTCTGAACTCAACAGGGGGCGCTCTTGCCAGTGTGATGTCCACGCTGCATCTATAAAGAAAAAGGAGGAAGCACGGTTACAAGAATGAATTCATGAAGTAATTAAATGACTGCAAACGATTGTAAACAATTTTCCTAATCTGGAAGCTTCATCGAATGCAAAAGTTTGATTTCGCAAATGAATTATAGATTTATCTATATTCATTCTATATGGAATCAAATTCTACAATACATCTATTGAACAAATAAATCATTACAACAGAAAGATTTGTTAATAGATTGTGGAACAAAATTAATTGATTGATTACGTAGTATATTACAAGTGCTTCAAAATGTAGTTTTGAACAATATATTTCATTAATTTATCTTTATTACCAATTGGTGACTTCAAGAGTTATAGCTAGATCCTAGTATTTCGGTAAGTTCGAGTAACTGAAGTTACCCTTTCTTTAATAAATCCCTCTTAAATAACGGAATTGTGGTTGTGAGAATTTTGCCTGTTCGGACCGCAGTAGAGAGAAATGCTTCTATACAAATGATTCCTTTTGTTATTAAGTGCATTTTTAAAAAATTTCTTGGACTTTAAAGGAATGAAAAAAAAAGCATCTTTTGTAAAAAATCATAATTTATTAAGATTTTCTAATTATTTAATTTCTATTATATAACATATAAATGTAGAATTCTATAAAAATTAAAAAACAAATTTATTATAAATGCATTTTGAAATCTAAACGAATCAGTAGAAATTAGCTCATTAAAATTTTCTGTAAAAGTTTACAAAATGCATTTTATTTTAAAGCATTAAAAAAAGAAATTTAACTGAAAAATTTGGGAAACTCCCTTAAAACTCAAAATGTTTTGATGAAAAACTATTTCAGCTTTTATATATATTATTTTCTATGTTTTATAAAGGAAAGGGGTCATGGGTTTTTTATTATGCGTTTTTAAGTACGTTATATTCGATCAAATGCAAATAATTTCAAATAAAAATTGAAGAATCGATTGAATACTTTAATTAAAGGAATAAAATAAATAATATTTTTAAACGTAATAGTTTATTTTTTAAGTATTATATTTCTATTATTTTTTTGTAAAGTAAATCTCAGCCACTATTACGTCGTATTCCATATTTTGTTCAAATGCTTTATTACATAATAAATTAAATTCAGTTTCACTCCATATTTTTTAAAGAATAATTTCGTGTAGATTAAATTCACGCATTTATATACAATATATGATTGTACATTAATATAAATAAACAAATAAAGTTATTCTTATGTTTATATTTTTCATTACTAACTTCATTAAGAAATAAAAAAAGTTGTGTATATTTTCATATACATTTCTAAATCACAATATTTTAAACATTTATAGTAAAATTTAAATAAAATAAAAATTTAAATAAAAATAAACTTCTTGTGGTTAAAAGTTTATGTCGGAAAATAGTTTTTAATAAAGTTTAATCACAAATACAGTCACACTGAAGTATGGAGTGGAGATTAATATTCAATAGTACAAAAATTACAAATTGAATGAATTATTTCCCAAATAAACGCTTTTACGCTTTTCTGCTCGTGACTACTCATATACGTCAGCAAGCTATGATCCAATAAAAAAGCCGCTTGTAACTATAGATACACATTCAAATTTGGCTGGTTCTTCGCGCAAAGCATTACGGGTAAATTTTAGTCTGTCGTTAATGCTACGCTACAAAACATTTAATCACTTCTTTTTCACTTCTGACTCTTGAATACTAGAAATCGTATCTTAATCTTATTACCAACAGAAATTTGTTGATTATTTTGATTAGAAGTTTTTAAAGATTTCTAATGAATGAAGAAAAAAAAAGATATATATCAATATATACAAATATCTGAAACGAAATTACTTGAATTAGCTTGGATTCATAAATTATATTTATTCTTCTTCTATTTTCTTTATTGGTAGGAGATACTTCAATAATTTTTAATTTGTGGTAAGCATCTAAATTTATATTCTGTATAAGCTTGAATTGTCACTATACTATTATATTTATTCTAGTTTTAAATAAATATAGTTGAAAATGTAATTTCGAGTGACAATCAGAAAAATGAATAAAAAATCGGATTAATAACTGTCATAAAAGTATACTTTCAAAAGAATGATTGTAAAAAAGCATCAGAATTAGTAAAATTGATGTCATCTAGAGCATCCAGAAATTTCCTTTTAATTCAATGAAATGATTGTAAATCGATTAAATTATTGTAAATCAGAATCGAGTTTTCTTTACACAAAGTGAGGTCAGTGTAATGGCGGTTGCAACGTTGACCAAAATGTTTGTAAATTGTCATTATGCAACTTCATGTAATGTGTTGAAAAAATAAATAAAAGTCAATATTAGTCGTAAGGAACGATAACGGATCGGTTCCTTAATGCAGTAACAATTTTTATTTTTTTTTGTACCTTATCAAATGCAGTCATTTGTGTGGGAAAAATAGAAGCTCTCCCTTCGCAATCTAAACATAAATGAAACATTTTATGTGACGTTCATGGTCTGTAAGGTAAATTAAATTTGTCTTTCTTTTTAAAATTTTATGTTTAGAAAGTTGATAAATTATTGATTATGCTTTTTAAAATTTTCCAAATCATGACAATTGAAAGCAGTCGTTGTTTGGAATGCATGTGACAGAAGGTTGTTTTATAATTGGATAACAGTTTATCATCATTCATTTTCGTTATAATTATAATAATAAAACAACTTTTTGGGTAATTGAAAAGAACTTTGATTGATATTTGGCAACCCTTTTTAAATACGAGGTGTTTGTTATTATAAATCAAGTGCGTTGTTTTGTTTTCTAAACAGGGAAGGTGTTATTTACGGAGTTAAGAATTTGTTCTCTTTAAGTGTAGGCAATAATATTTTTTAATTTACTTTCTTTTTTTTTTTGCATATTTTCATTAATTTTATTATCATTTTATGAACTGTGTATGATGTTTTAACTTGAAGTTGACTGGATAAAAGGGTTAGTTTATTTCGGTTTTGAAATAGATTAATGGAATATAAACATATATATGCAGAAGTATATATGATTGAAATAGATCTATAGATGTATGAAATTATTATTTTATATTGTTATTTGATTTTAGTTTTGATTATTAAGATGTTTATTTTTAAAGTGGTTCTTTGATATATTAAGGGTTCATTGAATGGAATACAATAGGGCAGATTAGCCATTAATGGTCATGTTACATAGTTGAAGCCAAAAGGAAAATTATTTTATGTTTTTTATGTATGTTTCTTCATAAATTGTCATTTTAAACTCTTGTTGTTAAAAAGCTTTGAAAATTTTTATATTAGAAGTAATCAAGAAAACTGAACAAATTATGTTATTTGTTGTTGTTGGCAGAATTAAGAAAATGAAAAATTAGTCCTCAATGTTATGAACTGAATTCTTTTGGAATTTATTTTCTTAAAGTAACTTGTTGGCTGTAACTGTAGTAAAGTATAATTCATACTCATAATTTGCCATGCTGAAAAGAAAATCCTTTATATATAATCCTCGGCAGCATATAGTTTTCAGATGATTTGTGCTTGTATAGTTATTGTCTTTGTGCTTTTGTTTGTGTATGTAAAGGAGAGATTTAAGTTAGCATAAAATTTTTAAATATTCATAGTATTTTCAATGTCTAAAATAATGCAATTTTAAAAGAATTAGCATTAAAAATGACCAAAATTATGTAAAAGATATGTGTATGGAAGCAGGATGATAAAAACTGGGTGTATTATATTGATATACAAGCAAGTAAAGGTAAAATAAGTAAATGATTCTGCATTGGAATTCAGTATCATATATATTCAACTTCATTAAAAGGAAAACTATTATAGATAACTGTAAATTTCAAATTCTATTTCTAAATAGAATAAATTGAGAACTATATTTGACAACTCTATTCTTTTAATTATTAAAAAAAAAAATGAAAATCTTGATTGGCATCACAGTCAAACAGTCAGAGCGAAATTTCATCTATTATCTTAGTAAAGCGTTTTTACATGATATATTTTTAGAAATTAATTTTTTACCGATTCTTCCAAGAATTACCTCACTTTCTAAGCCATGACCAGTAATTTGTATCATACATTATATTTACAAGTATAATTTGTTAATTATAGGCAGAACATTACTCCAATTGGAAATTTTAGATATCGTAGAGGAGATCATTCATAATGAGAAGGGAAAAGGTCTATATAACTTGATTCACCTTTTTTTTTTTATGATTCCCCTTCATCTCCTTTGCTATGTTCATTAAATTTCCTCCCTCGCTGTATTTCCTAGAAAGAGGTAAAAAAAAGATTTCTAATGATTCATCTTAATTGCTAGTTCTTAGTCTGTAACTTGAATTCTTGAAAAAATGCCTGATATTTAAACGTCTAGTTCAGACAATTTGGTTCACTTTCAAATTCTACATTGGGGCAATGCCACTCGTAACCCTCCTAATTATACAATTTAGTGCAGCCTTAAAATAGAACATTAATCATTTACAGGGAGAACCTTGTATCTCCTCCTCCCATATTACCAAAATATTTTATAATTTAATTAATTTTAACTTTTTTGTAATAAATTATATATAAATGTAATGCATTAGGCTTAATGAGATTAATATTTATTTAGGCTTAATATTAATATTCTGGAAAATAAATACTAAAATAACAAATTTTATATGTGCAGCTTGAAGATATGCTACTGCACCCATTGCATATCTTCAAGCTATGCATGCCCCCTGGGTAGTGCTAAATGAGTAACATTGGTGCAGACCTTGCTTATGGCATAAAGGTATATCAGTATTTGCCTATTGCATTAGAAAGAAAAACTATAAAAATGTTTTGACTCATAATTGATGAGATGTCATGGAAGAATTTTAGTTTAGTAAAGTTTTTTGCATAAAATTTTGGTACATCTAACAAATCAATGCATTATATTAAACAAATTGAAAAAAAAAAAATACAGAAATATGGCATAATCGCAGAAATCATTGGGATTTGACATCAAAAATTTTTCAGCAACTGGCTCCAAAGGGTGGATGCAATTAAAAGTGCAGAGAATTGCAACCCTACCACAATAGCTAAAATTTGCGAAGCAGAATTTGATTTAAAGAAAATTTGCTAAAATTTTTCGGATATTTAATGAAAAGAAATTAACAAAACTGCTGAAATTTTAAGGAAAGTGGAGTATAATTAAGCTACATCAGTCATGTGGGATTGTATGTTCTCTCCCATCATGTTCTCTTTCGTAAAGACATGACATCCATGTAGATTTCTGTACAAAACTCCTTCTAATTAGTTACGCTATGCAGAGCACATTCATGCTTATCTGTTATATCCGCAGTTGAATGCCTACAGATACAGTCATATATAATTCTCATATTGTACAAACTCATTTTCAATTGAGATAACTCTTAAACATCCTAAAAATAGAATTGTGATGAATGAATATCATTATATTTTGTGCTACCCCATTAAATTTCACTCTGCATATCCACATATATTTATCAGATTTATCTTTCATAACCAATAGAAACATAATGTTTCCACAAATGGGACACACTACATTCTTAATAGTCAAACCCTTAAACATATACCATTCAATAATTTTCAACTTACCTTCACATTTTAAGTTCTTGCTTGTAGTACTATTCCTTCAATTTTAAGAAATGGCTGGAATATTTTTTTTTCCAAAATAAAATTCTTTTAATACCAGACATCATTAATTGAAAGAGACTGATCAAGGAAAGAAAAAAAAAAAAAATGACCGCATGAACTGGTAACGAGTGAAAGGAATTGTTATTAAAATTCACTGTTTCTGATTCTTCCAGTAATTGAATTAAACCATTTAAACCCCTAGTTGGCCAAGATAATTTATCTAGGCCAATCAAACATTAGGAGATATCTTGGTTACCACATTTACCTATTTTCTCTAATTTGGAATAATAGTAAAACAAAACTCATTATGTTTAAATTTTTCACTCCAAAAATATTCATAGGGGGTCAAAAATCGAATATGGGGATATATAATTTCATGTGCAGCCCGCGGAGCTATGATGCATTTCCAAAGTGGCCCGCAAGATCATTTGGGTTGGCCACCCCTGATTTAGCATTGGTTGGTTGCTGAAAAAGAAAGAATTAAGATGAAATTAAATTTAATGAAATGAAAAAGAAAATTGGGGATTGAAATGAATAAATTCAAATTCTAATTCCATTAATTAACTTTGCCTCCTTAATCATGCTTGAAAAAACTCAAACATGTCTTTTGTTTTCAGTAACAATAAAAGATATTAATTTGATGTCTATTGTGTAAATAAAAATTTTAATATGTTTTCACAATATAATTTTTTTAATATAATAAAAAGTTGGTTATAGCAATATTTGCCCATTCTTACTCTCTCATTCATACATTTATTATTGGTGATGATGTGTACATTTAATAATAAATAATGTCCTACTATTGTGAGAAATGCCTAAAACTATATTTTTTATGATATTAATTCAGTGTGTAAAGTTTAAATAAAAATTTAATTGTGGGATAGTTGATTTTGGCAAAATGATATGTTTATTAGTGTTTTTATCAAATTAAGAAATAAACAGAACATTTCAATTATTTTGTTTTGTTCAAAATCAATCTTCAATGGCTTGTAAGTATCTCAGTTTTGTGTAGACCTTTTACATTTTAATTTAAATATTGATTTGTTATTCGAAATTATGAGGAATGCACAAAATGGAACATATTTACTATATTTATGTATATATATATAAAAAAACATTCTATAAATACATCTACCATAAATATGTTAATTGCTAGTTGAATATTTGAATTAAATAGTAATTTTACTTCTTTCATGATCTAAAAATATTGCAGTTATTAGCTTTAGAAAATAGCAGAATAACAAATTGTTATATTTTTCTAAATTCATATTTGACAATCTATGGGATAATAAAATGCTTATTATATATGATTTTCATAATAAATTTTTATAATAAGATTTCAGAATTTTTTTGCTGTTAAATTAAAGGATGAATCATATTATTGACCCTTTTAAATGTCTGAATGTAATGTTAAAAAAACCTAAAATAATTTTTTTTTATTCTCCAAATGGTGTAATATTTAAAAATTTTTGATTTTAATGATTTTAGGTACCAATATGTCTCGACTGGGGCCAAGACCTACAGCCGAAAGACTGATTGCAAGCCAGCTGTTCAATTTGATCATCTTTTGGCAGATAAAGGCAATAAACCTTCTACTGCAAAGGTGTCAGTTGCTGGTATTCACAGATGGGGAATGACATCTTTTACTTCTTTAAGAAAATCTCGAATTAATGGCCAGAAAGAAGTTTCTGAAACTGTTGAGCCTGTAAAACGTATTAAACTGGAGCATACTCCACCTGTAGAAAGTGGAGATGATCCTTTTAGTTTTGGTGCAGAAAGTGATATTTCTTCGAATAACAGTATCCATTCTCCTAGTATTGTGCACTGCCACAGTAAAATAGAAAATAAACCTGCTGTACCTAAACCAAATAAATTTTTTAAAAGTGGAGGCTCTCGTTTCTCAAAAAAAGCCAATGCAAAAAACAGTGACTTTGATGCTTTGAAATTGTCTGTACCTTCAAACCTAAATTCCGCAAAGAGTGGAAAAGATTCAAGTGATTATTTCTCAAGTATGAGTTCAAACTTTAAAACTGAAGTGCCACATGCTTCTGAAGAATCACAATCAGTTTACTTGACCAGCACTACTCCTAACATTGTAAATTTGCGATATTGTGCGAATATTCCCAATACCTGCGCTTCCACAAAATATTCTAATCAGCCTAATGTACATTATATCAGTTCATTTGTACAGCCAGTTGTACCAAATGATACTTCATCTCATTCTGCATTTGATTCATTATTATCATTAGATTTGTCAAGTAAACCTAGTAATGCTAATGTTTCTCATCAAATGGAGCCATTGAGTTATCTTAGTAAAGAAGATAATTCAATACATTTTTCACAGAGTGATATATTAAGTGATAGCATTTTAAATCATGAGCAAACAAATATATGTGATGCTGGGTATGGAAGTCAGGTTTCTAAGCATGAATTTTTAGAAAACGAATCACATAAGAGTTATGGTTCAAGACAATTGCAAGGAATTTCAGATGACTTTAAACCTTATAAAGATCTTGATACTTATAAAACTGAAAATGAAAAAAGAATCATTGACAAAACTGAAAAAGAAAAAATGGCGAATTCTTTCCCTGATGACCAAAATGATTCTGGAGCGTTTTCATCTTTAAGCCAAACAAGTACAACTTCAGTAGAAAATATTTCATCTTCTCAGTCTTCAGATAGAGCTGATGACTCCAATACTAAGCAAACATCACGCCCTAAAAAAATATTTAGCTCTTCATTGAAGGTATTTTTTTCTCTTATTTTATTAGAAGTTTTGTTTATATCTTTCAGTTTATTTATTCATCTTCCAATTTTCAGTTCAAAAGCTGTATACAATCATCGACATTGGCATTCTTCAAAAAACCAGAAGAGGTGAGAATTTTAAAATAAAAGTTATCAATTATCTGGCTTTTATATTGTTAATTTGTAGTTCATAATATGGTTTTAGATTTTGTTATATTCTTAGATTAAAAAAATTTTAAGTAAATTGTAAGAATAAATAATTTAAGAAAATAAATGTCTAAAGGAAGACTTTGTTATTAAATCATAATGAAATATTAAGTATTAACAATTTGATAAAAATTTTATTTAGATTCCAAAATATTACAGCTAATTGTGTTTTTACTTATATTTCTTATGATCTTTTTTTTTTTTTTTTTTTACTAGTATATGAATAGTCACAAATATGATTAGTATACATTGCCAAGAAAATACTTTTCTTTTTATTTTGGAAAACAGTTATACAGTGTCTTTGGTGGACTGATAATGTAAAATGTTTTATGTTTTTTTTTTTTTTTTTTTATAGAATTTAGAAACACAATCAGGTATTTCTTTAGCTGATGAATTCGAAGAACTGTCCAAGGAAAACTTCAATGACACTTTAGTTAGTGAAGTTTCATATACTTCATCTGAGATGTTAGATCTTTCAGATGTCCTAAAGAATCTAAAGAGGTAATTATAAATATTTTTGTATATAGTTTTAAAATATATTAAATTTTAATTTTTACTTTTACTCTTTTTATTATAATGCTACTATAGTTTGACTTGAAGATATTAAACAAGTTTTTTTTTTTTTTTTTTTTTTTTAATTCATTCAGTTTTATACTGTTGTGAAAAATGTCAAGCAAGCTTATCAATGCCATGAATCTGGCGAAACTCAAGAGTTTAATGATGATATTGAATATTTATTAGAATGCGTTCAGGAAAATAATGCAATTGGTACCAGGTGTTTAAGGCAAGTATTAACCGAATAAAATATTTTATCTATAGTTAAGTGCAAAATCTTTTTTGTGAATTTCTAAATTAAAAATTAATTTATAAGATTTATCCAAGTATAAGCAACTAAAACTATTCATTACAACTTTTTTTTTTTTTAATTCAATTGACTTGTGCATGCTAACATTCTAAATGTGTTTATAGTGTGCTGAATCTGGCTGCAAAGTGCATGAGCCCCGTCGTATTCATCTTCGTGCACATGGGACAATGCCGAAAATATTTAGTGCCTTAAAAGATGCTCCAACTGATCCGGTATGTACTTTATCATAAATATTTGTTCTGTTTCAACAACGTAAATTACAATTTCTTTTTAAGTTAAATTTTTTTTTTTTATAGATTGCTTTCTTAAAATTATTTTTGTACTAAATAAAGCTTTTTAAAAAAAATGTTCTAATGGAAGAGCAGATGGTTCCTGTCTAGTTAAATTATTGCTCTTTTTAACAATTAGTTATTATTTCTTTTTGAAATTTAGTTACTTTTATTATTTAATTATGTGTATGTATTTTTATAAAAATTTGATTTACAAATTTAATAGATATATTTTTTGTATTTATATATTTGTATATTTTTGTTTTAATTTGATGTAGTTTGGTTTTAATTTTTTTTTTTTTCTTTCTAGAATTTGGCGTTATGTACAGCAACTCTAATGTTTGTTTTAAGTCAGGATCGTCTTACCATGGATATTGAAGCCAGCACTTTGTCTCTCATGTTACAGTTGTTAGAAACTGATCCCGAATTGCGAAATCCTGAAAAAGAAATAGATTTAATTCTTAAAGATCCTGCGTTATGTGCTATGCAGGATAAACACAGAGAAAAAGTTTATTCATTGTGTGAAGAAATGCAACAAAAAGGACATGCAAAGCATTTGAAATTGGATAACATTAATGTGAGTTTATTTAAAAATTAATATTTTTAATTAACTTCTACTTTTTTTTATTTATTGTTACAATAACTTGATTTGTAACATAGAATTCTCCCATTTTTAAAAATGATGATTCCATCACTGTTTGACATTTTGGATTAAAATAGAATTAGCTTTTTTTAATTTACCATCTCTAATTTAATCATTTTTAATTTGCTATCATTTTTTAAATTACCCAGATTGACTATACAGATGTTAGTGCCTATTTTTAATGTTTGATTTGACATTTTTAAATCTGTAAAGTTGTAAACACTAAAGTTATAAACTTACTTAACATTATGTTTGAATTTGTATGGAAACATCCAATATTAGCAAAGATTATATTATTTCAGATATTTTCGTTGAAATTTTTGAATAATTTTAAAAGTATACTTACATGACATTTGATTACAGCAATAAAATATTTCATTTAAAATTAATTTTGTAGTCTTTTCATTGATCAGATGCGAGTAATTACATTTTAACAGTTGAAATTTCCTTGTGTAATAAAATTAGTTGTTAATGACAAGTTCTATGAAAATCCCATTTCTTATTTATCTAAAAGCATAAGTATTACCATTATTATGTTAATAAGTTTCTGTATCATCTGAGGAAAAGTTGCCATGATTTAACTATGAAAACTTATATTTGAAGATATTTCAACAGAAATTCTTTTATTGGCATTCATTATTCCACACACAAAGCTGTTAATTTTGTTAACAATTTAATTTGCCATGTCAGCAATACTTATATGGAGAAAAGGTTCTTTTTTACCATGTTTATTTTATTTGTCAAGGGGGACTAATGCTACTTATTTTATGATGAATGCTTTATCTTGTTGATAGTGCAGAAACATTGTATATATTTTTTTAGCTAATTTTTTAAATAAAATTTTAATATTTTTACTAGAATGAGAATGCTGTGACCATTCATATTGTCATTTTTTTTACTTTTTAAGTTTTCACTTTTTATTATTATAAAATTTATATCTAGTAAAATATTCAAATATTGTGAAATTTTATTTTTTTTAGACGGGTATATTAGCAATGGAAACTTTGCTAAGTCTTACTTCACGAAAAGCTGGAGAATGGTTTAAGGAAGAAGTTAGAGTTCTTGGTGGTTTGGATAGAATTGCTGATACTGGTATGGCACAAATAAGAGAAATTTTAAAAAAATTAATTTTTATTTACCTTTAATATTTATACTATCTTAGTAGCTGCAACAATTGACTCCATGTCTAATTGATATTTTACAATTTCAGTAACATCATCCGCTGAATTATTAATTCCGGAAGTTAAGGAAGTTGTCATCCAACCTACGGAAGTACAATTGGATAAAATCAGAAAAATTGATCGATGCTTGAGAGTTTTGGAGAATGTATGTATTAAATTATTTTTTCGCCTATTCTGTTCTGTTTTGTTTTTTTTCTTTAATAATAGCCAATGCATTTTATTTCCATATAGGTCACACATATGAATCCTGAAAATCAAGAGTACCTATTTAAATACAAGAATTCATCATTAATTTTGTCTTGTTTGAAGTAAGCATTTTAAAATTTTTTGCATCATGAAATAGGAAATAGCTTAATATTTTTTTTTATTATTTGTAAAAGTATTTTAAAATTGTAAGGCAAGTATATAAATATATTTTTAATATAAATTTTTTATATTTATTCATCTTAATTAAAAATTATTTAATTCTTTTTTTAGTTTGATGAAGCTTTGCAAATCTCATTTGCTTGAACAAAAACCCGTTGAAGTTGACATGACTGTTGAAGAACCATCACATAAAAATATCAAAGATGAATCACCTCTTCTTTCATGTTTATTAAACTTACTAAAAATACTTAGTAATATAACTTATCAAATTCGTAAGTGATTTTTATTTCCCTTATTTAAAAAATGCAAAAAAAAAAAGTTACGAGTAAAAAAAAAAAAAAAAATTATCAATACAAGTTGAATCGGCCAATATTTATATTTGCATTACAATGTTAGGGAAAAGATTCTTTAGTGCATAAATCCTTGAATACCAAATGAAAAATTAGTTTTTCTTTCAAATGTAGTATTATTTTTGCACATCTTAATAATTCTTTTTATTTAATATTGCTTTTTTATCTTGTTAATTAATGCATTGATTTAAAATAACATTGTACTCTAAGAACAATATTTTGATTTGCAAGAATTAATATATGTGCAGTAAACACTCTTTTATCTGGCATTCAACAAATTCTATAATTCGGATCTATCGAGCCTTCCTTTTGTATGGATTCAGGGTGGTAAAAGAACTGGGAAGTCATGAAATATTATCAATTTGGAAAAGTGACATAAAATTCATAAAAATATTTTAAAAACCAGGGAAAATTGTTGATTAGAGCATTTAGCAGCAAGCAATGTGTGCGATCGATGAATTTGCAGCCAAGCATGCTTGCCAAGATTGTTGCTCACTTTACAGTAACCTTACATTTTTTTTTTATGACGTGCTATTATTGATTGGGAGACAATTAATGATTTATCTCATTTTTAAATGTCTTTGATGAATATTTGCATTTAATATTGTATGTTTACCTTCTGTGAACTGTTTGTAAGACTATTATTTGTACTCAAACTATTTGCTTAAACTAATTTAGAAATGTAAGGATTTTAATATTTTGTTAATGTTTTATTAATTATTAATATTTTATTAATTATATTATTAATTATTGTGTATTAAGCTTAAATTCATTCCTTGAGCCTAATTTCACCATTCTGTAGCATCTGCATTGATCAGCATTTGTTACTTCTGTAATTAATTAGTGAAAATTAAGTCTAATGAATTATTTATATATATTTTAAAAGTATTAAGCCTAAATTACTTAAGCAATCTTTAGCAAATGCTTATTTTAATTTGTGAATTACTAATTCTACACTTAATAGGCTTCCGTTATATGTGTACATAGAGGAAAAAAACAAAATTCAATGCCTTTAAAAAAACACATTCAAGCAGAATTGCTGTTCGACATTTTGTGACATTTTGCTATTCCTTTTTGCAAGTTTCTTAAAAAAAAAACCAAGACAATTGTTAAAATAAGTCATTTAAATAAATCTCTCTTAATAATCAATAGTTTAAATGAAATTATTGATAATTTGATTTAGTAAGAATGGTTCTATCTTGTAATAATTCAGGGGTTTATTGTAATACACTGTTTTAATAGATTTTTTAGGATGTTAATCCTATTTTTTAAAAATTGAATTTCATTAAAATGTATAATTTTCTTATATTAAATAACTATTGATTCAGACCTTTTGTCGACTGTGACTGCCAGATGGTAACACAATGCTGTTTGCATTTTTATTAAATGTATACATATTTACTTGTACATATTTAATGTGTTTAATATATATTTTTTAATCGTTTAAATTTTTATCTAGAATGCTTTATCTTTAATATCTCCCTTAAAAACTATATTGACATTATTTAATCTGGCTTTGCTGAACATATATTTTCTAACAAGTTTTTTTTATTGTTAATAAAACGATGAAGTTTATCTTTTCCTAAAATATATAGAATTGTACTTTTGGCTTTGCATATAAAATATGTTTGCCACTTCTTCTAAATAAGCCTAATTTTACTTAGCCTGCTATATTTTATTTTATTTGAGAAATATTTTGCTATTTTTGTAAAAGTTAAGATTGTGTATATTTAATTTATTCAATATGGTAATATTATATATAATAATATTTATTCAGTATTTATTCTATATAGATTGCGTATATTTAATAGTATTTATTCAATTATATTATTCAAAGAGATTTAAGTGGATCATTTTTATTTTTAAAATTAGTGTCAATTTCATTTATTATCTGCATAACTTTTAAATTATGATGAGACATTTGTATATTTTAAGAATTTTATTATTTTTTTTATTAATTGTAATTTGCCATTTTATTTTTCTTTACTGTTTAAATGCTATTGCTGACATTCTTCTTTCTTTTTTCTTTCTTTTTTTTTTTTTTTTAATATAGCATTAAGTGATACTTTGTTTCCTGATGATGATGGCTTGATGGATCAAATTCTCATGCTTATCTTACAAGTGCCCAGAGCTGTACCTGTGGAAAAGAGATTTGATCTTCTTGTTTTAGTAAGCATAACATAAGTAATCTAATTTTAAAATGGATGTTAATATAATATTAAGTCTGTGGAAAAGAGATTTGATCTTCTTGTTTTAGTAAGCATAACATTTTAAAATGGATGTTAATATAATGTTAAGTCATGATATTTATAATCAAAAAGATTATTAAGATAAATTTTTTTTTTGTTACTATTCTCATGAAGATTTTGTAAACATCTATTCTATAAAACTAATGCTTTTATATGCTTTTTTTTTTGCTGGGAAAATTGACAATTTTTATGAGGATGAAATATTTTTAACCTTAAAATACATTAGAACAGCATACAGTAAATGAGAACCACACTTTTACAAAAGTAGGCATAACCATACACCATACCATACATAGTGTGTATTAATGGAAGAAAAGGCATAGACAAAAACAAAAGATGCTTTACCAAAATGCAATTTAGTATTTGATTAGTATACTGTTAAGGTTTTATTCTTCTAACAAATCCTAAGATTACAATTCATTTGGGAAAATAGTGCCCATTTTATTACTATATTTCTTAATGCACATATTTTCTTTCCTGTTCCTCTAATTTTTAAATTTATTTATTGTCTTATAATCTGGCATCAAAAAGGCATTTTCAGACTGAAAAATTTTTAGCTTTGAAAACAAGTTAATTAGGATTTAACAATAGGACAAAGTAAATATACGCAAATTGCACTTTATACGTAGGAAATTTCGGCAATATTAAGTTTAAAAAAATAAAAACAAGATTTAAATGAAAAATAATAAATAATTTTTTATATTATGTTCTTATAATGTAGGCATATTGTTTTAATTTTAAGAATAGGTAAAGAATATTTGCTCTTAAACTTTTGATAGTCTTCAAATGAACCCCAAGGAAGCTTGCATTATTGGAAGCCAATTTCGAAGAGCTATACTTAAAATATTCCTAATTGAATGATAATTTTAAAACTTAAAAGTTTGTAAACGTATGCATCTAAGATACCTACAATTACAAATAAGAAAAAAAATGTTGCAGCACAATCATGAAAATTTTTTTGAGCAGTTTTTATTTATAAATTGCAATTAAATTGAATTAGGGAAATAAGCAAATCTTAAAAATTAGAATGTAATTCATAATTTAGATGAATTAATAATAAAAAAATCCATTGATTTTATAATTTTTGTTCAATTTTAGTTTAAAAAAATACATAAAATTATCAATGATTTAAAGAAGCTTATAATTTATGATGGGCATATTCAGAGGTCAAAAGATGACTAAGCTAATGCATTAAACTGTTAAATTACTGTGTAATTTAATCATGTAACACCACACACACAATAGTGAATAGAAGTATATTGCACATTTTATGTACATCCACTTGAAAATAAGGCATTGAAAGAAACTTGTCAACAATTGCTTATTTCAAATTCCATTTAAGATTCAATGTTGTCATTAAAATAATTATCCTTTATTTTTGAATTACTTCTTAATGTTTAAAAAAAAATTTATGTAAAAGTTTGGTATCAAAAAGCTTTACTGAGTATCTTATGGTGAAATTTTTTTTTTATGAGGCATTATTGAAATTTCAAGTATTGATAATGATGGAACCAGGGCCTGATTTTCCTATAGGCTAACTAGACTTCAGCCTAGGTACTCAAGATCAAGAGGGGCTACGTTCAAATTGTTAGCAAAATTAGAATTGCACTATTCTAAAAACAGTAAACATTAAAAACTGAATCGAAAATAATGAGAAATTCTACACATATGAATAATAAACAAACATAAAAATGTATTGGTTAAGATCAATGCGTTCGACTCTGAGTCTGTTCGTTTGTATATACTAGTTTGCTCCAAAGTATAGTTCATACGTTCACTGATTGCTATGGCAAATATTGACGTGCCTTATGCCAGCTCTGGTTTATTCTT
Source organism: Caerostris extrusa (assembly GCA_021605095.1). Taxonomy (NCBI): domain Eukaryota; kingdom Metazoa; phylum Arthropoda; class Arachnida; order Araneae; family Araneidae; genus Caerostris; species Caerostris extrusa. The sequence goes on along the minus strand of BPLR01008025.1, from coordinate 144,446 downwards.
GCATAAATAAAGTGCAGATATATTGGTCAGCCAAGGTATTCAAGATCAAGAGGGACTACATTCAAATTGTTGGCAAAATTAGAATTGCACTATTCTAAAAACAGTAAACATTAAAAAACTGAATAAAAAATAACAAGAAATTCTACACATATGAATAATAAACAAACATAAAAATGTATTGGTTAAGATCAATGCGTTTGGCTCTTTGAGTCTGTTTGTTTGTATATACTAGTTTGTTCCAAAGTATAGTTCATATGTTCACTAATTGCTATGGCAAATATTGATGAGCCTTATGCTACTAAGCTCTGGTTTATTCTTGCATAAATAAAGTGCAGATTGGAACAGACCTATTGATATCCCGACGTTTGGTTATATTCGTATTACTTTGATAATAAATACATGTTAATGTTATCAGAAAAGATTCCTATTTTAGGATTGCGTACACGATCATTTGATTCTAGCCTTTTGAGTTCAGTAGGTTCAATACTTGAGTGCAGTGTTTATAGACTATTGAAAAAATTTTTGTGACTATATTGTTATATATCACAGTAATGATGTATTTTATTATCTCTCATGTAATTTACAAATTAAAAATGGGAGGTGAAAGGGCCTGGACTACCTCTTTTCATCTAAATCTGGCCCTGGATGGAACTAAGCTTTTGAAGATGATCATGAATTGAATGATTATTACTTACAGGAAATTGTTTTACAAATAATGAAAAAGTTATACGAGTTCTCGTAATTGTGTATTGCATTAACTATTCATGCTGATTTTTAAAATTGCATTGAAATTTCATTGTACATAAAAATATAATTTATTATTAAAGTAAACGTACATTTTGTAGTGTAGATCAATTTCATTTTTGTTTGTTTTGTACATATTTAGTATCAAAAACAGACTTTTACATTTAATCTTATTTATTATAGTCTTTGGGTTTGATGATAAACCTGGTTGAATACTGCCCCCAAAATAGTGCCAAGTTTATTAACATGTGTGGTTTGGGTTCTTTTGATACTGTTAATGATGGTTTTGAAATGCCTGCTACTGAAGCTCTTATTGAAGTAAGTATTTTCATTTTATGCTGTGACAGTTGAAAAATAATATAAATTAAGTATAATTGTTAAAAATAAATTTTTTTTCTATGTATATATATTAAAATACTTAGCGATGAATTAAACAATTTTCCATTTATTTAAAAGTCATATTACATTTTTATATATGCATTTGTATTCTTAAAATAAGTATTAAATAGCTGTTATTTATTAATGGTTAATAATGTATATTTTAAGTTAATGTTATCGAGGCTGGATGCTGCACGAGTGTCTGAAGAACAGGCTGACGAGCTTTTGAATTCACAAGAAGAAAAACATGCTGCTTCTATAGAAAAGAAGGACGTGGAAACTGCTGTGGATGATTTAGAAGAAACTTTAATGAAAAGTAATTTATTATTTTGATTAAAAAAAAAATAGTAGTTTTCAAAGGAAAATATTTAATACCACTTAATTTCTTATTTAAAAACTAAATAGTTGAAAAAAATTATGATAAAATGTTTTTCGATTGCTAGCTTCTGTTCTTAAAACTTTGAAGTGATATATATATATATATATGCAGATCAAAACTATATATATTATAAACTATTTTTTAAAATTATATGGATAGGAAATTAATTAAAAATTAATTTTCCAATTATAATCAAATAATCATTAATGTTTAATTTATTTTTATTATGTACTCAATAAAGTTTTAACTAGTTTAATTGTTTTGTTAAACATTGATAATATTATGTATTTTTTTTTTTTTTTTTTTTAGCTCTCCAAAAGGCTGGCAAACATATGGAGCACAGTATTGTAGCTGCATATATAGTTATATTGTTGGGTTGCGTTGCTCAAAAGAATTCAGTAAGTTTAAATCAGTAATTTTCAGTAATTTTAAATCTACAATGATTTATTAAATAAAACATAAATGTGGACATTTACCTTTTTGATTTTATAATTAAATAATTAAAAAAATAAGTTTTAAAATTATTAATATTGTGAAAATTATTTCATTTTTCTACAGAAGTCAGTACCACACTGACAATCGTTAGGAAGCGGTAGGTAGCATAAGGACAAGTCAGAATTGCATAGCATTGCAGGATCAAAAATGCCTTTGTAGGGAAGATGGACTGTGTACATTGTTTATGCAGAAGCTAATATTTAAGATTCAGTCATGAAGGTTGTAAGATGGACTGATACACAAATTCAGAGTTGGCCAATATGCATCTTGTGTATGAAATAGCTGAGTGATGGGCTAGCTGCTATGTACTACCAGGAACACTTTTTAAGGAGACACACTACTTGTCATGCAATATTTGCATCTGAAGCTGTGTTTAAGAGAGTTATAATCAATTGCCAACAAATGACATTGAGTAGAATGTCTTTGCAGAAGCTAGTTCAAGTATGAGAGCTCATTCCATAGACAATGATTGGGTTTGTCCCACACCATTGCTAGGCATTTTGTTAATGTTATTTATTCATATCATGTGGAGTGCATTGAAACATTTGAGCTCAAAGATTATGAATAACAGATGAAATTTGATTTCTTCTACTGATTGAAACAGATCCCGATTTTGCTGAGTCAGTGTTCACTGATAAGTAAAGTTTTATCTGAGAGGCAACTTTCAATCCACATAATGCTCATATGTCAGCATTGAGGAGTAGTATTCTCACTGTACAGGTGTACATGCTAATTAAAGAGTTTTGCTGTAAATGTTTGGGCCCATTGTTCAAGACATATAAGTTCTCCTCTGATATCTTTTTCTCTTTTATGGTTTGGTTTGCTTGGTCTTTCTACAAGTTTTGCTTGAACTTCTGGATTAAGCATATGTTCCTCAATCGCTATGTTGCTCTCTCTGATTTCAGCATAAGAGGGTCTATTGATACTGAAATAGGCAGAGGCCCATTTCAATATCAATGTATGGTGTGACATCGGGCCTGAATGGCCGAGTGGCTAGCGCTCGGTACCACAGGTATAGGGTTCGAATCCCGGTGGTGCCATGGATGTTTGTAGTGGTTCGGAGTCCACTTAAAACCGCAGGTCCCGATCCTAATAGGATCGTAGAGCGTTGGGGGGCATTGTTACTCCGCTTCCGTGGCTTATCTTCAAGTTCACGCGCCCCGGGTAATGCAAAATGAGTACGTCTGTGCAGCGCTTGCCTTAAGGCATTCAAAACCAAGCTGTCTTAAGTGTTTACCAGCTGCATTAGAACAACAACAACAACAAAAAAAAAAAAAAATGGTGTGACATCTAAACATACCCATAACATAAACATTGCTGGATCTATTGTGTTAAAATCAATGTCTGGGTACATAGTCTAGCCAAGGTGTACAAGACAGTAGTTGATTCAGATGAAAACCTTGTTTCTCACATATTCTGTAGTTGCCAGTATTTCTTCAGAATGTTTGAGGTTCCATGCAATGTTGATGTCATACTGTGTAGAATTGCTGTCAAACTTTTGAACATGTGCATGCTGTTCTTTGTAAATATTCTGTGACATATATACATGTTGCTAGCCTAAATATTTTGATTAAATCTTTACACTTACATGCTTTTTGTTTCCTTTCATATTTTCCTATGCTTCTAGCAGGCTAACTTGTTAGGAATGCATTGCTATGCTATGTGATTATAACTTGCCTCTATTCTATATATTTATTCCATTCTGGTACTGATTCACCCTATATAAAATCATAATATATGCTTGAGTTTCTTTGTTGCATACTTTTTCCTAATGTATTGTCAATTATACATTTTTATGTTATGATATATATTACTTTTATAGGATTTCATTGATGTTATGAGAGATTATCTCACTGATGGTAAACTTGATGTTATGGTGGAGGTTCTGAAAAAATTCAAGAGCTTTGTGTCACTCACTGTAAGTTGTCTTTTATTTGTTTAAACTATTTAGTCAACAATATATTATGTTTTCAAAGTTAGAGAAAATATCGTTTATAATTAATTGAAAGTAACTTTTTTTTTTTTTTTTTAAAGTGGTATATCCAGTTTTAGCAATTAAAAAAATGAATAATGGTCTTAGATATTTTCTTATTTATAATAATACACTGCTCAAAACAATTAGAGGATATGATTTGGGTATAAACTGCAGGTGAGGGAAGGTTTTGATTGCTGATATATGATGTATTGATGCTGTAAGATAAGAGAAAAGAAAAGGGAGCAACGAACGAGGAATAATTAATTTTACTGACAATATTTGTTGGTAAAAAAAAGCACAATTCTTGTATATTATACAAAACAAAAAGTGATTTCTCAGATACAAAATGAGTTTCAATAAAAGGTATGGTTTCCCTGACTGAAAGAATTATAGCACTCTTATTCTTATGAGGCATGGAATCAAAGAGGGACTGGGATATTCCTTCCCACTCCTGTCCTGTTTCTGGGGGGTGATAAGTGACTGGGTGATAGCAATCTTTCTCCCTAGAATGTTCCAAACATGTTCTATTAGGTTCTTATCTGGGAATGTGCTAACCAATCCATTCAAAGAATTCCTTTGTCAAAAGGAAATTGTTCACTAACTGAACATGATGTGACCTGGCCTTATCTAAAAGACTGAATTCATGCCCGATTGCTGAAGTGTAAAGGACTACAATTATGTCTGAGGATCTCATTCTTATATTGCCTGCATGTACATTTCTATTAATGTACAGGTTGGTATGGTTATTGATAGAAATGTCCGACCAGACCATCACACACCGCCTCTGTCAAATCGCACACTTTCGTGCACAAGTGCAGGAGTATTCTGTGTACCAAGTTCTCTCCAGATGAGAATAAGAATCCTATTGTCGGGCTGTACACTAGATGCTCCGGTGTCAACAAAACATAAACCATAGGTCTGCGAGCATACAAACCCACATGGTGTAGTTAGATTTGAACTGGCCTATTGGTACCAAGTTGATACTCTGGTACCAGTAGCCCCTGAAAACATTATTGTAAGGAAGTTGCATTCATAGTGAGGTTTCTTCTGGCTGTTAGTGTTAAATATCGATCCTTATTTTGTGTTGCACACGAACGACTTTGCCCTGATATTTTTCAAACATTTCTGGAAATGACATAGGAGAATCCATAGCCTGTAAATGACACTTGGTGAAACTCATACTTTTATAACTGATTGTGTTTAACCCTTCTCTAAACGACTGATAGTCTTCCAGGCTACCGATTCAGCTGTCTTGCTGAGTCGAGGTTACTGTTACAAAACATTCAACTCTTGTCAATTGTTTTTAAACTCCTCCTACAGAAGGAATGCTGCAGATCGTTATTCATTCCTTATATAAAATACATAATTTTAACAACACAGTAAAAATTTGTATATTTTGAAGTTTATAAACATTATAATTTTCCTTTTTAACCTCTATTTTTGTTAAAAAAAGTTGTTGATTATATGGTTATTTCATACCGGACTCGCAATATCCCCCCTTGTTTTACGTAGTGTATATGTTTTCCAGTTTTTACCAAAAATTTTTAGACTGACTCAAAGTAAATTAAAATTTTAAATATTGAAATATGTAATTCTTGAATTTTTCTGAATTCTAACTTTTTTTTTAAAGTGAAATATTTGAATTTATTATAATGATGTTAATAAATTATTTTAATGTGTAATGTGCAATTAAATGGTAACTAAATGCCATATTATTGATCTGTACCTTCATTAGAGTGGGTACTTTGACAATTAATATAGAGCTGTTAATATTTAGATTTATAAGACATCTAATAATGGCAAAAAATTGCATAATAACTATTGAAATTTAAAAATGCTAAAATATGTTATTCTCTCTGGCTGCAATTAAATTTTTTCTAAATATGTGTCTGCATAAGTTAACTATAGTTTGATTAATGCTCTATTTGTTTAGGGTTCAGTTGGAAACAGAGAATTAGCATCTATACAGAAAGTGATACATGTTTTGGAAACCAGCTAACCAGGATCAGTTGCATTGTTTTAAATCATTGTTATTTATCCATTAGAGATGAATGGATCTTGCCACTTATTTATTTGAATTGGAACACTTTTCAAATCGTGATTGGACAGTGGAATTATGATAGTTTGAATTTTTATTTAATAAAGTTACTATTAATCTAGTAGTACTAAAGTGTGTACCAAGTTAAAAGTTATTTATATATTGGGCACATAATTGAATGTGCATCATAGATATATTTTGTTATGGACAACATGTTTTAAAACTTGTTTTCGCTTTTTAATATACATCAGTAAGATTTAACCAACTGTATATTTTTGTTCAGCTTTTAAAATTTACATTTTATTAATTTTTAAATCTGCTGCCCAGTTTGAAGAAGAAAGGTACCTTGTTATGGATAGCATAATCTATAAAGAGGCTTCAACCATAAAATGAATGAGATTAAAGGATGTTAGTAATTCACTGTATATGAACATATTTGTATAGAGACCAAATTATTGTCATGTGTGCTGGATGTTTCAGCATCTATGTGAAGACTGTGCCTAAGCAAAACTTCATTAAATTAGTTTTGTTAAGATTGTATATATCATAATAGTGTCTTGAATTCATAGAAAGAGTTAATGCAAGAATAATCGTTGCACTTTTATTCCATTTTGAATGCATATATTTTTCAGCTTTTATGCACATTAGTTGTTTTTCATTCAGTTTATTTTTATTTAAAAAGTACAATAACATTTTAAAATATTCATCACATTTTCGTATATGTGTGTGTGTGTGCGCGTGTTTATATGTGTGATGTTTTATAACAAGTGTACCATCATAAAAAGCACGGGGGGATTTGCTGTAGTCCAAAGATTTGCTTTCATTCTGTACAAAGAAATATGTTCATTTTGTGTTGTCATGTTGAATTTTATAGTGTGTTGATAAAAGCTGTTGATTTGTGATACTCATTTGTTGAAGGAATTCTGTTGTCTCTCCTAGAACTGTTAACAAGAGGCAATAAATGCTCGATTATTATTAATAGCTCATTGTTATAATGTTACATTTAAAAAACTATATGACTTCCAAATTGCTGAAGGCAATTCTCACCTTTTTTTTTTTTAAAATGTATATTAAATAATCAGCATTCATTTTATTTCTCGCAACATCTTTTGCCATTCTAATGATGGCAAAAATGAATGTAAACTTTATAAAAAAAATAAAAATACTTTGAAAATATTTCAGAAGTGGATTGTAAAATTTAAAGAAACTACAATGTTTCCTGAAATAAAAACAGATTCACTTATCAACTATTTTTCAAATAAGTTATGTTATCTTTAAAATAAAAAATTTCAATCTACATAATGAAAACATCAAATTTCAAATGTCATTTTTAAAATAACATATTGAATTCTTGATAAAAAAATGTATTTATAAATTAATAAGGATTTGCAATTCTATTTTAAATGATACTTGTCTCAAAAAGTCATTGTATTTAAAAATTTGATTTAATTGTTTAACTTATTCCTGATTAAAAATCTTATGTGGAATTTAGCATTAGTATTATAACATAATTTATTGTATAAATTATGCATTTGGTGAAAATAAGATTAATATAATTGGAAAAAAAAAAAAATAGAGCAATTAAATAATCCCTTTAGTGTTAATTTGACATATGAATGTTTTATTTGGATTTTAAAAACATTTTTTATTCCATATTGCTTGTTTTTAAATACATTTCTAATCCTAAATTATAATTTAAATACTTAATTCTTAATTGCACCATTCAATTTAACATGTTTAATCTTATTATATATATATTTTTTATTATGATAGCACCTAGGTTTTAGTTTTGTATCATTTGAATGTATGTTTTGTGTTTTGAAAAAGAAAAATCCATTAACATGTTTTAATGTTGCACATTTCACCTGATGCATTGTATATTTATTCATGGGTTGATTTTCAAAATATTTGATATAAGCATAAGTGTTGAGAGCATGTTACAAACTCATTTTAAGAAAAACTGCAACTCTTTAGGAGTAATATTTTTATTTATAATATTAACAGCATAAAATTATTATTTTTTTTATAAAACAGTATGGAAATTCTTTATATAATTGAATCAGATGTATCCCAGATGTGTGTTGTAGCCAATTTTTTTCATTTTATTTAAATTTACCGATGTATCTAGTTTTTAAATAAAATTAAAATTATACTTTGTCTTTTTTTCTTTTGTTACATTCTGTTACAAAAACGGCAATTTTGACATTTCTGTGCCAAAAATGATATATTTCCTTTATTTTGACTTAGTAATCGAGAAAAAAAGAGCCTAATATGAATGAGCATATCTTCTAAGGTTGTTATTCGAAGGGGTAAGAATTAACCAATATTATAACAGTTCTGTTTTTATGACTTTTTACTGGCCATAGGATTTATTATTTATGTCAACAACAGTCGTCAAAGGGGGAAATTTTTTAAAATTATTGGAGTGATATTGCGGCACCATCTACTGTTCTTTATAGGATAAATAATTTGCTTATGAACATACTAAATGTTTCTACAATAATTGCTTCAAATAATAAAATTTGGAATAAATTAAAAATATTTAATATTTTACATTTGTAAATTATTCACCACCAAGCATAATTTTTTAATTTGTTCTCTACAACTATGAATTATTTGTTCCTTTTTTATTTATTATCTTGTTAAATAATATCCAAATTTTAAAATTTTATTTTAAATAAGTTTTAAAATTTCTGACTAAATTAGAATCAAATGTTGAAATATTTATTTAATGCATAGATAATTTTTTATTTAATATATATTAATACATCTATTATTGAATTGAACACATTTCAGTAATGGATGTATTTATTAATATTTTTTAACAGCTAATATTTTTCTTTAACCTTCTTGCAATTTCGAATATTTTTAATAGAAAATATTGTACCAATTTTTAAAGGATTTCATACAAAAATATGATTATTTAATAGAAAAAAAAAAAATTAAATCTTTCTGTGAATTTTGTTTTGGCATGCTATTTAATTATTATATGAATTATTTTAAATAAATGGTAGTAAGAAATAAAAGATTCATTTAAAATTTAAAAGTATCAAATGATATACAAGTTTTGATTCAGTAAGAAAAAAATGCTTATATGTTTACAATAAGTTATTTCTATTTGTACAGCAAAATGGTGATTTTTAGTTTTAAAATTTTATGTATCCAATTTTAGAAAAAATACAAATTGTAGCACAAAAAAAAAATTTCCCATTTATTACTTGAACTGATTTTTTTCACTTTAAGCACATTTTTTTTTTCTACAGAAAATCTACAACAATATTATATATAGAAATATTAAAATCCTTAAAAAATAGGATTTAAATATTTAAAAACATATTTATGACGTTTCTCCATTATTTATCTATACTTAATTATTGTTCATACTCCTTATGCATGATTTTTTTTTTTTTTTTGTGTTACAATTTGTATTTTTTCTAAAATTGGATACATAAAATTTTAAAAACTAAAAATCACCATTTTGTTGTACAAATAGAAATAACCAATTTTATGTGTGATTGGCCAGTACATTATTGCATTTTTACCCAAATCCGAACATAATTCCATTAGTGTTCACCATTCTTTTTTTTATTTATTTATTTTAACTGTTAATAAAAAAATAAATAAAATGTTAAAAAAAAAAAAAAAATTTTCCAGATAAATTTATTTTTTCTGGAGCTTATAATGTATATTGTCCTTAAACTGACTTTGCGAACATTATTAATTTCCATAAACAAATTCATAATCTTTAATATTATTAATGTATAAAATTTTCAAAGTGACTAGAAAAAAATAAAAGAGCAAGTGCATTTTAGTTTACAAATTCATTCTATGAATGGACTTGTGCTTCTTCTTGTACTCTGTTAATTCCTAGGGAGGAAAAATGCAGAATAATTTTATACTCATATACTGAAATAAGTTTTTTTTTTTTTTTTTTTTTTATATTTTCATTAAAATAATAATTTACTTTTTCTTTTGAGCTCTTAGATTATCAATATCAGGTTCTTTGAAATGTGGATCATTAGCAGGATCATCTGGTAATATGCTTCTGCTTTCCTATAAAATAAAATATGTACTAAGATTGTTTATTTCTTAAAATAATGTCTTTAACAGTGTTGTGAAAATATTAATTTTAAATGAAAGCCCAACTATAAATAATTTACATTATATACAATGCTTTCATACAATAATATTTAAACTGAACAGCTGAAAATTTTTGTTGTATGAGTTAAGAACAATTGTACTCAAAATTTTTCTAAAAGTGAAAATATGCAGTGCATACATTGAAAATTTTTCACATCATTGAAAAGAATAATGAATTTCTCAAAATGAAAATATGGAACCTAATATACTAAACCAGTATACTAAAGCTTAATATATAAATTTGGTATTTATGACCTATGTGACTTTCATAATCGATATTCTACTGGTGAATAGTTTTGTTATATGTATTGCTTTTAAATCTATAGTTTAGTAGAAACAAGCCAAATAAATATGTTATTATTAAAATTCATATATAAGTTTTAATGTTAGAAATAAAACTTTAAGATAGGTGAAATTAACTATATTAAGATAAATAAAATACTTACAACTTGTGAAAAATAAGAGGAAAAAATATGTTTTACAGCTTCAAGAGATCTATAAAAAATTTAAGAAGAATGTAAACTTTTAAAATAAATAATATTACAACAATTCTGAAGAATTATTTTACAAAAATTTATTTTTGATTAAATTAAGGATGTAGTTTAGACTAATTTAACTTGAAAGAATATATTAGAAATAAAGAGCATTGAGGTATCAGCAATTTAAAAATAGTATATTTATAATCTTACAATATTTTACTTTTAAATTAAAAAAATTAAAGCAAGTGTCAAGGCTCTTTTATGCCATTACAAAAATAGACGACAGTAAAGCATATCCAATTAAAATGAATATTCAAAATAAATAACATTCATAACCAGTATTATCACAAATTGGTTTTTTATATTCAAGCCTGTGTATGGCTTCAAGATAGAATGATGGAGAAAATTGGTGATTCTTGTTTTAAATAAATGAAATGCATCCCTTCTTAAAAATGTTAAATATTTCTAATTAAAAACAGAATTTTTAATTAGAAAAATCACATGTTTAATTTTACATATAACAAATTGAATCTTCAACACTGTCTATTTAATAAAATGGTCTAAATTGCACTGTTCAGAGCAGTTCTGGACATTTTAAAAAGTGATGTCTTTTTTTTCCTTCTACATTTCTAAAACAATTTTCTGAAATCAGCAGGGATTTCCAAAATTATTTCCTGATTTGCTAAAACCCTGGGTTTCTTTTTCTTTTTTTTTGTCTCTCTACCAAATATTTTACAACTTAAAGATAAAAACACCTGTTAACAATTTCACTATAAGGAACAAGGCTGTGTGCATCAAAAAATGGAATTAGTATTGCCTTGAGAATGACTTCACTTGTCATGTTTTTCTGAAATATAGTGAATTAAAATTCTTCTAGTCTTTTGACTGCTGCCTTATTTCTCGGATGTAATTGTGGACATCAGCTTTTGTCATCCTTAACAACTTTGTAAAAAAAAATCAAGGTTGATATTCATGGCCTTACATTTAATAACACTACATAATTTATGTACATCAAATATTTGTGATAATTATGCACTAATTGATCAAATAAAATTTAAAATTATAGTTAAAAAAACTTACTTCGGTAAAAGTTTTATTTTCTACATTGAGAGTTGTGAAAGAACCTACAAAAATATAGGAATGAAAATAAATATTAATTTATTATATTTTTTATGGCTGAAAATACCTAATATGAATAGAGCAACTAAATTATAAAAGCAACTTAGAGAGACTCAAAGCAAGACTCAAGGCTCAAGGCAATACTAACATGTCTTTCAAGTAGTACCTTTATCTCCATCTTAACATACATTTCTTTCTTGTAAAATAAAACCTTTGTAATGTAATCTTTGTAGAAATTATAATATACACATAAATATTTTACATTTATTTATTATTATTTGAGCATCATTTTTATATATTTTCAGAAAAAATTAAATACAAAAAAGCAAACAAGAAAGGGTTTTGAATAATTGCATGGCAGTTTTGGATGATGTAGGATAAATACAATGTTCTTGGACATAAAAAACTCTGTGGATTGTTCAGATTGCAGACCGGAAACGAATCTGCACTTGCCGTATTTAATAAACTCGCTCATCATGAATTCAAATTAAAAATCTCATTGTTAATCTGACCTGATTTTTTTTTTTTTATTGGCTTTAGTTTTCAAAATTGTTTAGTGCTACGCTGTGTATTATTTGGGTTAAATTCTAAGCGGTTACATCTTTCACTCCACCAACTCTTTCAAGATTTTCCATCCCATTGCAATTGTTAAGACATCAATGCATCATTAATCGTACCAGCATTTAAAATTTCTTTTAATTTTAATTCTTTTACATTTTTTAAATTTTAATTCAAAAATTTCTGTCAAGTATCTTGTGGCAACACTAAATGCCACCAGAGAATTAACTAGTACCGTCTCCCCAATGAAATTCTGAAGACACATTAATATTACTTATTTTTACATTTTCTCAGATGATGAATTTTCATACATAATTTTACATAGGCACTCTGTAACTAGTACATCTACTGTGTCGTCTACCACTACAATTTAATTTACTAAAAAGTAATAAGAAATTTACTTTCCACCTCCATCTTTTAATTTTGAACTCACCAATAGACTCATAGGAATCAGCACCAGCACAAATATATAAAGGCTTGTTATGATCCGATGCAGTTGTTTTACTGAAAGAAAAAAAAAACCATCCATATTTCACATTCCAATAATTACTTAATCTTTTTGAATGAAAAAATGCAATATTTATGCATTTTATAATTAACAAATAAAATAACATAAATTATCTAAAACAGTATTTAAACAAATAGTTAATTTTTCTCTCTAAGTCTGAATTCTTTTTAAAACATTTTATTATCATATTCCTAAAATAAATTAAAATTTTGAACAAAACACATAATTATCTAAATACATTGTTATATGAATACAAAAAATTATGTAATGAAATTATTTGTAAATGAGAAATTAATTTTTTGTTTACCTAGATGAAGTTCCAAATACCATTGCGCTAATAGAAACTCTAGCTTTGGTTATCAATGTTTCTGATTTTGATGATACAAACTGAAGTGATGCACCATAAGTATGAGCAATATATCTCAGACACTTGCATATGAGTTTCCGTTTTTGAAAATCTTCGCTCTATAAAAATGTGGTTATAAGTTTTACAATAAAAATAAAATATTGTTTTCTATTATGATTCACCTTTAATTTCTATAAATCTTCAAGTATAATGCATGGAACATATAAAATTTTATTTAAAATAAAATGACTTTTGTATTTTCTTTATTTATTTTCATATATCAAAAAACTAATTCTTACCAACACTAAAATACAGTTTCAAAGTATTTTCATACTAATTAAAAAAAAAAAAATTGTCTCATATATTTAATTTATGATTATGTACATTTATCTTACTAGACAGATACTGGTAGAATTATAAAACTCATTTAGCATTTACATTTTAAGAGAAAAATTTTTTTGATATAAATTGTTATTTATTCTACTATTGTTTAATTCAATCATAGATATTATTTAATGCATAAAAAGAAAAACTTGAAGGAATAAATACAATTTCCCAAACTCATTGGCCATTTATGCTAATCTTTTAAAAGCTTTAAAAAAATTAGTCTATATTAATCGCATAATTTATTAAATACAGGTGCCTATTCAAAAATGAAATCAGTGAAAAATCTCTAAAAGTTGAAAAATAATGCTTTAAATATTTCCTTAGTATAAAGTGACCATTTGGTTAATCACTTTTAATGAAAAGCATAAGTATAGCTGTCCAGCTACAATATATTTCACAATGAAAAGCTACCTTGGACGTTCCTAGCAGGACGAAAAATAGAATCAACCAAGAAATGAAGTTAAAATCAGATATCAAAGCTAAAAGCAATGGACTCAGAATGGAAGATGGCAGAGGAAGCCTGCTGAGCAGCAAAGCTGGTTGAATAAAAGCCACCAGGATTGGCAAATGGTTTTGAGAAAATGATAGATATTTCTCAAAGTGTCGTATTAATGTTTTGAATTATCTGTTCATTGAATAAATGTTGTGTTGGTAAAAAGTTTTTTGGGTTGGGTTTCATAGAAGTTCTGTAGTCAGTGTACAAGCAATGTATCGTTCAATACTTTAAAAATAAGAGTGGCTTCACAAACTTGGTTTGCTGAATATTCGAGGAAAATGTAATATGTAATAATTTTTTGGCAACAGGAAATGTACTGAAATTGTCAGGAGGTGCTTATAAATGTGTTTCAGACGAACAAGTGGAAATAATATATGAAATGTCTGCTAACAGTCCTATCAGATTAATAAGTTGAACATCACTGGAAGCGATAATTTTAAAATTTATGATATATCATGTTGTGCATACAAAACTTCATCGGCATTTGCCATGAATATCTATCTTTTCTCACTTTTTAAATTGCATTTGTTTTCCTAATAAAAAACATTTCAAGTTTCAGAAAAAAATTGCCACACTATTCAATAATATATGTTTTGAAAAATTCTCATCATGTTCATGAGTGATCAAAAGTAAATTCTTGGCATGGCATGCTGCAAAGTCAGATGATCAATTCCTCCTTTTTTTTTGTAGAAAGAACATTAACAAGAGAAATTAATCTCAAAATGTTAAAATATTTCCTTTCTCCAACTTGATCCTCAATATCAATGATTATTTTTCAAAAGGATGGTGTTCCACTTTACTGTGGCTTTTGTGCCAGAGAAACATTAAATTTAATTTTCAGAGAAAATTATATTGGATGTGACGGTCTAATATCATTAATGCTTTCTTCATGAGAAATAATTCCCTTCGAATTTTTTATAAGGAGCTTTATCAAAAAATAAGGTGTATACTACAAAAGTTAATACTGTGAATAATTTGACAGATTAAGATGATTCCTCATAACAGCTGCGATTCTGCAAGACTATCATTCAGAAATTCTCTCTGCCAACAAAGAAATATGTGTAGAAGCATATCAATTTTTTTTATTAAATATCTTTTTTTTTTTTTGGCATTTCCATGCATAAAATTTCTTGTACAGACACATTAAAATAAATAAGGTACTGTAGAACGATACACTCTATATAATGTACTAAACAAATTATAAAAACCTACAAAAATAGTATTACTACCAATGCAGAATTTATAATTGTTCTTAATAAAAATGTAATGTTTGTTTCAGATAGTCAGCTTTAGATCTTAAATCTCAACTATAAATCAAGTAAGTATTACAAGCAGCTTTAAATGGAAAAAAAACCAATTTTAAATTTTGCATGGTAAATTTTCAGTATAACTTTTACTAAAAACATAAAATAAAATTTTTTTTAATTGCTAAGAAATCTTAATTTTATAAAAGGCTCTTTCTTGAGATTTAAGATACCAAATTCCTAAGAATCATTCATATATAATCTTTCAATACATTTTTATTGTTCATATATTTGTCAAAAATTGTTCATATATTTTTCTTCATTGATATTTTTTGATACATAAAAGGATTCAAAAATCTTCTATCACGTTTTTTTTTTTTAAAATTAATATAAAAATTCCTTATAAATTCACTATTATAAGATGAAGCTTATCATGATAATTAGCAATAAAAAATAGAAACAATTGGCTAACACACCTAATCATATAATGACATTTATATTGATATAATTTTCTATTTTTGCATGCATATTTTTTCTCAATTTATTTTTAAATATATAAAATTTTGATGCTATTTTGATATAATATAACTTCTAGAATATGATACTGCTTTTTATTTATGAAATAATTACACAAAAACACACAAACAAACGAAATACAACAAAAAAAGAGTTTCAAAATTTACCTGAAAGAGATCATATTTTGATCCTATTATCAAAAGAGGAACTGGAAATGGTTCAATAGATTGCAAATCCTATTAATGTAAAAGAATTTAAATTCATTTTTAAACATACAAAAATAAATAAACTTTAATTGTAGCACTTGGAGTAATCATGTGGCTTTAAAATAAAAATTGATTATCGAAAATTAAACAGACTTCTAACATGAATGAAGATAATATTTTATAAAATTATTACCTCATGGTCCTTTGGAATTCTACTCCTTGCAATCTCATATAATTTATTCTTTGCTGTTGGATCTTTAGATGACTCGAGAGCGCGATCTATTAATTTCCTTATTGTGTCCAATAGAGTCTGCATATTATACCACAATTCTTCTGCTTTAGAAAGATCCAATACAAGAACAACAGATAAGTTCCTATACAAAAAATAATAACAACATTAGAGATGATTAGTTTATTGATTAACACTTTATAAAATATATATATATATATAATTATAAAACATTTGACAAATATAGTTCTTCATTGAATAAAATTGGCTTTTGAGAACATGATGTAAATATTTATTTCTAATTGTAATGAATTTTAAAAGTTTTTGAGTTTTATATAACTCTTCTGTTATCTTTTTTACTGCATACTTATTTTTAAAGATGCAGCTTAAATCGAAGATAAATACAATTTCATATTCTTATTAAAACTTGCAAAAAAAATTATTAAATTTTACATAAAAATCAATTGTCTTTTTTATAAAAATTAAAATAATCATTAACAATATTAATCAATTAATATTGATGTAACATAATATTAATTGCTGATATATTTTTTTAAATTATTTAAATATCACAGAATGCATTTTAAACCATTACCATAAATTTTCAATTGTAATGGGAATTTCTAAAAGATCCATAAAAAGTGTACCTCCACCTAATTCCCAAATGTGGCAAATTTCTTTACCCTAAGAAAATGTTTAAATTATTTATAAAGTACAAAATATGAAAAGTTAAATTTTTTAAAACAATTGTGCAAGAAGTATAAGTGCTGATTATGATACATATTGTTACAACAACTAAAGCTATATTTATAATATACAGAATTTATAGTATGGCAATGAAATTGTAAAACTCTTTTAATTTAGGAAGTAAATGAATTAACTGGTAACTATCAAGAGTAGGGGGAAAAATCAGTGGTTACATAGCCTGGAATAAAGATGATGAGATAATGAACCTATTTATCATATTACCATATCTCAATTTTTACAAATAAAAATAAGTTGATTGTGCAATTAAGGTCGAAATCAGGCTAATATCAAATATGTTAAACATCAGTGAATGCTAGGTTATAAAAATAGATCAGCAAATAATGATAAACATTATAGGTTAATTATGGAACTATTATACACTTTTAAGACCTACAGAGATTTAAAAATAATTATTTTCAATAATTATTCACATACTACTTTATTTTATTGATGTATACAATGAACAAATTTCACTCAACTTTTAACTTTTGTTTTGAACTAGTTTTACAAAGAAAAGTAAAGCATTTTTTTTTGAAGGAAAACAAGGGTATTTTTAAGGGTTTCTCTAGCTTGTTCCTACTTAATGGAAATAGATCATAGCACAGTGTAGTGTATAAGCATGAAACCATAAAAAGAATTACAGACCAAAGTACAATTAAAAAAATTAGTTCCTTAGTTGTACCCAATTTAAAATTGTTCTTAAATGCTATTAAGAAAAACATAAACATTGACTTTATCAAGTATTTAAAGATTCTTCTTCTGATCTATAATCTAATTAGCAGCAAGTTCACTTATGCATTCTGTAATTAAAAATTATTTCCTTCGTTTTCTGAAATTTATATGAATTAAATATCTCAAAATGCATGCAACTTATTATAAAGGTGTATATGTTACAGACAAAGCCTGGATATCATGATGTGGCCAATATTGTTAATAAAACAACTAACACCAAAGGTTGAAATTCCTTTTTTTTTCAAACTTTGGCCAGGTTTCTAGAGACACTTTGGAATTCGGCCAGACTTGGGGGCTCAGCAGTAACATAAATAAAGGTTAAATAAAAAATTGATATCAATATTGTTCATATTATGGAATGGATCTCTGAACTTAAAATGATACTTTCCTTTTATCACAAAATCAAATTCCCTATTTCCCTTTGAACAGGCTACATCACTTAGAAATGAGTTGACTGTAGCGTTTATGGTTATGCAATTGAATCATATCAAAGATTGTTCAATTCATGATTTAACTTTACTAATAAATATCAAATTTGATTATTTTTCTTTTTATAATGAACATGAATGATTTTCAAGTTATGCCTGTTTATACACTTTTCTTGTAACACTATCAGTGAAACCACATATCTCAGGATTTGGAAAATTAGACTTAACCTCATCATTTACCTGCTGGTAAATGATGAGGTTGATATGTATTACTTGGTATGCATCATAATATTAATAAATTGATATACATCCTATGAGTAAAATAAAATAATTCTTTTCTAAAATAGATTCTTTTAAAATTTTAAAGTATCAAATGATATGTGAGTTTTGATCGAGTAAGAAAAAAAATGCTTATAAGTTTACTATAAGGTACTTCTATTTGTATATGAAAGAATAGTGGTTTTTAGTTTTAAAATTATATGTATTCAATTTTTGAAAAAATACAAAATGTAGCACACACACAAAACCAATATGTTATGCATAAGGAGAATGAATAATAATTATGTATAGATAAATAATGGATAAATGTCATAAATATGTTTTTAAATATTATTTAACAAACTTTATTATTTATAAATATAACATAGTAATAGAATTTGCTTGGGAAAAAAAATGTGCTTATGAAATTCAGTTCGAATAAATGGGAAATAAAGAATTGCTTTAATCCTTCAAATGACAGATTACAGTTAATTTATAAATTATTATTAAAAATAAAATTATTTAAACATTTTTATATTTAATAAGATAATAAATAAAAAAAAAGGACAAATAAAACATATTAGTTGTAGAGAAGAAAAATCTGCAATTTTTAGAAATTAAAAAAAAATTATGCATGCTGGTAAACAATTTATAAATGTAAAATATTAATAAAGTTAGAAATTAATTTAAATTTAATACATTTATTTGAAATAGTTATTGTAGTAATATTTAATAGTATATGTTTACAAATTATATATCCTATTTGTTCCTGTAAATAACAATAGATGGCGCCACGATATAGTTATGTCAACGTCATTAAAAACATCAAATTAACTCGTAAAACTTAACGCCATTAAAAAGTTTTATTCGCCTTATGACAAATGTTGTTGATGTAACCAATAAACCTATCGCCAGCAAAAACATCATAAAAAATTGAACTTTTACTCCAATGGTTAATTCAAACCCCCTCCAATAACGATCTAAAGGCCTGAAGATATGCTCCTTCCTACTTGGCTATTTTTCTGGGTTAATAAATCAAAATGAAGGAAATATCTCATTTTCGTCATAGAAATGCGCAATTTGCCGTTATTGTAGCAAGGGATGAACTTAGGCGCAGTTTGCAGCAATTGGCGCGGATTTTCCACCCCTGGAATTCAGCTAAATTGGGGTATTTCATTGCTCCAAGACTATCTTTCCCATTAGCAATAGCTGACCAATATTTGTATACATCAAGATCTCTCCAATAAAATTATATTTCTTTGGAGAAATCTTTGCACATACATATTACATACTCGGACTAAGATTATAGCAGTTCATGCCATTTTTGATGACCCGAGTAATTTGTTCTCCAATGAGACAGATAGCATCTTTAACTTTCATGTCTTTCAGGAAATTTGGCGATATACGAAAAGTGTTTAAAAAAAAAAAAACTCTTGCAATAACATTTTTATTGCTCATGTACACTGAATTGTACCACTATACAATTACATTGTATTCATCTGTATTGCTCATAGTACAACATCTTAAGCACTACCTCCCTCAAAGTAGTTCCATCTACACCATTCGATATGGTGGTTCCATTTTTGAAAAGCCTCTTGGAATGCACTTTTGGGATGACGCACTGGTCTCTTGTCACATTGTCCTGAATCTCTATGGTTTGGAAATGACGTCCTTTCAACATGGTTTTAAGTTTGGGAAACAGGAAAAAATCTGCTGGAACTAAGTCCAGAGAATATGATGGATGGGGCACAATGCGAGTGTGATGATTTTTTACTTGTTTAGTGTAAATTTCATCAAAGTAAATGGTATATAATGATTTGCTTGAAAAATAGACCTAAATATTTTATTATGAAAATAAGGCCCTAAGCCAAATTTAGCCATATACCTAACTTTTGACTCCGACAACTATCTTATACCTAATGTGCTTAGCTACCTCTGAGTGATTAACAGCTGTAGGTAGATGATTAACAAGCTGCTGAGTTCCCTAACAGATGACAAAAAATAGTGTCACCTGATTTCTGTTAGCATGATATAAGTCTCTTCTCTTAACAACATTTCATTCAAAGTTGTTAATATCCACTCTGTACAGTTCTTGGACATTGTAAGTACAAAGGATTACTTGAATCAACACATTTGACATTACTGGAATTCAGAAAAAAATTTTAGCCAGAGGAACTTTTCAAAGAACTTTGATTCTTTTTGCATGAGACATCACTTGAGCATATCCCATATTTGCAACTCTGAATTGTTAGCAGCACAGTTGACAATAGGCTGAATAGACATTCTCCTCACAAGCTTCATACCATTTGCTGATTGGTTGGTTATCAATTTTATTTTGAATCCACTGTTTAGAAAATTAAGTTTATCTTGGCATTGTGAATTCAAGCTTGAAGAGATATACCAAGAAAAAGCATGAGTTCCACAACTCAGTTGTGGAACTTGTGCTATTTGAGCTTACAGTTGAACTGTAAAAGGTATTGCTTATCAAGTAACATCTATATAGTATAGTACCAAACAAAGAAATGGTCCAGAAAGAAGGAGTGATAAGAAATGCTGGGAATTTCCATGGAAGTTGCTTATACATGTTACATTGAAATTGAAAATATATGAACTCATTCACAAAAGCAGGTTTCTTTATCTCCCCTATTTTCGCTCTTTCAGACAAAACAACTACAGTGTCTGTTCTCTTTAATTTTCAGAGAACACAACCCAAACAATAACATACTTTCCTTGAATTGTGTGGTTATTCCATAGAATACTTTATATCCTGATATGCCAGTTGCTCTTACTATATCATTCTTTCAAACTAATTTGAAGAAAGAAATGCTAATCACTTGTGTGACATCATTCCTTCAACCAATAGATGGAAAGACACTCATGATTAGCTTATTTGCGTTTATCTCAGGCTGGGATCTGATCCGAGAAATTTTGTTTGGATCATGATCGATATTAACAGACTAAAACTCAAAATTTCAGAATGAGTTATTGAATTTTAAGGTATTTCAGGATACTTTTTTTTATTATTATTTTCAGGAATTTTAGGGCATGTACAAGCTCTGTAGTACACTAAAAATATAAACTGTCCGAAACCAGAACTAAATATAAAATCTACTTTTACAACAACCATCTTTTAATAATTACAATCTAATCTTTTGTCACAATTCTAGAGATACAAACATGGATAAGCGTTTCCATCTATGATTTTTTTTTGTACTAAGATAATTATGTTACATAGTAAAATACAACTAAAACAATTTATTTCTTTGCTTTAGAGATTATAAAAGTAATATAAGAAAATTTGTTTCCATAACAACTCATTCTCAAGTTAGCAATGGTGATATGGCTCAATGATATACAGTCAAATTGATAATAATGCTTTTTTTTGTTATTTGAATTCCTTATTTCTTGATTATATGTTATTATTTTAAAGCTTCCCAGTGCCCAACATGAGGTTCCATAGCTTGAGGAGTCTCGTGTTGAGGGATCCAAGTTGTAAACTTATGATATAGTAAACTAATTTTTAAAAGTAGATTTGAATATAAAAATACTACACATATGAAAATCCAAACAAGTTTTTAAAAGCATTTTTTTTTATTTAGTTAGATTAAATTTTCTACTAGAGATTACAATTTAAAACTGCTTTTTTTTTTTTTTGTTAAGAAATTAATCGAACACTTTATCAATATTATAAAAACCAAAATATTAAAAAGTATTTCCAATAAAAATTATTGCTTAAGAATTATTTTATAAATACAGATTTAAAATCACAAAAACTGAAAAATTTTAAACATTTGTAAAAGTAAAAATTTTGAAGAAAATTTTAAGTATGTTTTGTAAGTATTTTTTAAGAAAATAAGTAATAATTTTTAAAATAAAAAAATAAATAATAGGCAATAATAATAATAATGAAAACCTAATTGCTAATTGAAATTAGAGTATACATCAAATTTCAAATACAGATTTCAATCTTGATTAAAACACATAAATAAATTTACTTTAATAAAACACTTATAAAAAACATATAAAATTGATTAACAAGTATTAGTAATAGGTATTGAATAATTAAACTTCCTTAAAATATTTAAATTAATTATTAATTAATACATTCTATACTTACAGATTCAATACCCTTATTTCGGCGACCAAATAAGTATTCCAAGGCCAAAGTACTTTTAGGAGTTTCTGTTCTCTCTAAAAATTTGTAACATATTGAGGATTTACCCTAAGAACAAAAATAAAAGAGATAAGCAACATTTCATTTCTTTGTCAATATGAAAAATTATTATTTTTCCATTTTACAACTATGAGAAAATTAGAATAATAAATAGAATAGAATAATAATAATTCAAATTTAAACTAACTAATCCTGAATCTCATGAAATTTAGATAAATAAATAAACAAAAAAAGTAAAAAGTATAGTGTTTTCTAATTTTTTAAATTTTAAACTAGCTGATATTAACAGACATTGTCTGGCTTCAATGAAACAATATATTAAAAAAAATATTGCAAAAAAATAGATAAAATATTTTCAATATAATAATAGGAAAGTTTCTTAAAAAAAAAAAAAAAAAAAAAAAAAAAAAAAAAAAAAAAATTGAAAAATATATATAATGTGTGAAACCAGTAACAATTTGTTTTTTCCAGTAAAATGCTATATATGAATCAATAACGTATAAAAAAATCAATATACTTTTTAAATAATAAAGACATTAAGTATATTTTACTCTAAAATAAAATATCTGTGTAAACTAGAAATAGAATTTCTTAATTTTTAAAAAAATCCATTATATCCATTTCTAATTGACTGAAACCATATCAAAAGAACGACAAAAAAATAACACACACAAATATTTAATTCATTTCATTATGGCAAAATAAAAAATAAATATACAAAAATAAATTTAAAGCCAAACATTTGAACATTGAACATTTGAAATAATATGTTAAATAATGAGCACAAATATGAAAAATACCACACAAATTTGCCATTTTAACCTCATGAAAATTTTCAAAACAACTTTTAATGGTACTCATGTAAACATTTATGAATTGCTTATTGATGGGAAAAATTAAAGAATAATATATATATATATATACATATATATATTTAATACAAATTATGAATAAAAAAGCATAGAGCTATGACAACATTTCACATCTATAAAATTAAAAATCGTAGTTTTTATTTTATTAAAAAAATAAGTATTATTCTTAATTTTGCTTGGCAAAAAAAAAAAAAAAAAAAAAAAAAATAATAATAATAATAATTTGAAAGAGAGAAAAAAAAAAATCAAACTTATAAGTGTTATAATTTTTAGGTTTTAGAAATACAAATGCAAAAATCTATTATTTTGTATATAAAGTAATAGATGATATGGATTTAAAATGTTTTATCAAAACTGACTACTAAACAAGAGTTTAAAATATATCTTCATGACTTATGCAGAAGAAAGATTCATTTTAAAATACTTACCCCTTTTTTACTGCCAACAAGTAGAAGGACAGAATCTTTTTATCCGTATTTTCTATGAAACAAAGTAAAAAAATAAATAAATAGATATAAATATGTTTATGCATAATTTTTTTATTATAAATAATAATATTACGAATTTTGAGACAAAAATGTTTGTACATTTTCTAATGTTATTACAATTTGAATCTTTAATAATTTTGTTAAAATAATTAGGTGTAAACAATTTTTTTAAATAAGTAAAGGCATACTTATATATTTTTTATACATTAAAATGAATATTTCTAAACATATTAATAATAAGATCAGCAGCATCATAGCAATATCAAAATAGGTTACTCCTTTTTTTTTTTTTTTTCTTCAAAACTTTTTATGTTACATTAATGCAAACATCTTCCGTTTGAGAAAAATCTTAACGAAAGCATTATGTATAGAAACATTTGCTGACTTGCCTAAATTTCATTTATTTTTTAAATAGTTATTCAATAAAGACCAACATGAAAACAAAATTCCTTTTCTTTTGAATATAATCATATTTTACAATTAAATATAGAATCAAATTATCATGGAACATAGTTTTCTGAAAAATATTATATAATCATTACAATGAAATTTTATCTCTTTAGTCAAATAACTCAAGACAAGTACTAAAAAGTGAAACAGATTTTTTTTTTTAAAAGAAATTTGTTTAAATACTTATAGAAAATATTTTGTAAAAATATACAAATATTGCTAAACTCAATCAATTATTTGGATATTTTTATAAAATAACAAATATAGTAAGAGAAAAAAAGTTCTCTTATTTTAATAATTTTATATAAAAATATTAAATAATAATTTCAAAGTTAAAAATAATAATAATGATTTCAGATAACTTTTAAAGATAAAAATTTCTCTAAAATCTAAACTTCCTTACTTCTTTCATTTTCTCTATGCTGTTCAACTGCAATATCCCACAAGTTTTTCTACAAAAAAAATTAACAATAAATTTTCTTAAATTAAAATTGAAAAAAAGTAATTATAAAAATATCATACTGAAAAAGATTAAAATTATCATACAATAAGAAACAAATCTAGCCCATTATAAAAAGTAGAAAATCCGAAATAGCTCGCAAATTTAGGTTAACTTGTTAACATTCAATGCAATATCAATTTAGAGAGAGAGAAAGCTAGATTTATTTCTTTTCTTATAAATACAGTTTTCCTCTCGTAGTTGTAATTGTATTTTTTAAGCAAACAATTCTGCATGTATTTTTAATTTTTTTTTTTTTTATGAATATCTAAATTAATAATAAATTTACTTCTATATTAATAAAAAAAACTAACATTAAAGGTTTTATATAAATAAACTTTAACTTCAACTAATATACATAAACTAAACTTAACTTTAACTTTATTATTATTTGTTTAATTTAAGTTATTATTTTTTTTTTTATTGAAAAGTTAAATATATACGATTTATAAATTTACTGAATTTAACAAGGATTCATGTTCTTTAAAAGTTTCATGCATTGAAAAATCACAAAATATAAATATATAATAAAACAAATAACCCATAAAATATTAAATCATATATATCAGTTATTAGAATATTATATCATCAATTACTAAGAAATTTATTAGAATAATAAAATAGATAATACTTACGTCATAATAGTACTTATTGAATTTTATTTCAAAGTATACTCTTAATGAAATAAACCTGATAAAATAAAATAAAGATTGCAGATACATAAATAAATACATTATTGGGATAATATCAGTTTTAAAAAGGAACAATAAGAAAATTGAAGATAATGTTAATTGTAGCTAAAATTTTTATTGCAAATTGTACTAGTTGAGATACATGAACATTCCAAATGAAAAAAAAATGAGTAATATAGAAAAAGAAAATTAAAAATATTAAACTAGTAAACTCAACTTTAATATAACTTTACAAGTAACACTCTGTTACTTGTAAACTTCTTAACAACTGTACAAATTTTGAGTTAGCAAGGTCATACAAAATTAAGGAAGGGAGTGTTTCTTTTAAACTATTGGTACTTTTTTATTTGCATGGAAGCGTGTGCAAATATGTTATGGATTTACAAATATGTTATGGATCAAATAAATCTTTTACCGCAAATTGACTCAAACTTCATGCCTCATCGCACTATGACATGATAATTTCGCAATATTTTTGTGTTTGGTACAAAGTACTTTCTTGCTAATAGGAGAAATATTTATTTTTGATTCCAGAATAAGAAATAAATAAAAAAAAAAATAACTTAATCTGGAAGGAACATAAATATTAATAATTAATTTTCTGGGAGAAAATTATAAAAAAAAATACTGTTGTTATGGCAACACGTTGGTACCCAAAATAATTTTTGATAGCATATTATTTGTAAGCATGGAAGTTTATACATATTTGTTTTCTTTTTACTATTCTTTTGTTTCATATTCCTTTAATTTAATTTTACAAATAATTTTACTAATTGACTGCAGTTTTCTAATTTGCACATACATAATCTACAAATGAACTTATAATTTGTAAAATAAACTAAATAGCATTTAAAAGTAATTTTATTGATAATTAATCTTTGTTATTACATCTGGAATAATAAATTAACTATAAAATATTTATACATTTTTAAAAAGATTCTTTTAGGTAAACAAAATGAGCCCTATATTACATTAAAGAAGTTTAGATCAATATGCAAATATTTGTATTGTTATTTTTATAAATTTTTTGCTTTACAAATAGTTTGTCTTATATAATAGCTGGTGTTAATAAATTAAGACTTATATTACTTTATATTATGCCTTTTATCTTATTTTAAGGTTTTTCACTGCAAACTTCTTTTAATATATTATTAAATGTAGAAGAATTAAAAATCAATTTAATTAGCTTATAATGATGCGTTAAAAATGTGCAAAAATATTTGTTAAAACTAGTTTATTAAAAATTCAGCAGTGAAAGAAACATTTTATTAATATGTTCTTCTTTAAAAAATTAGTTTTAAAAAGATATTTAAAATTAATCTTGTTATATTTTATTTTTGGAAATCCTAAAAAACAACTCATGGAAAATTTAGAATAAAACTGCCAAAATACAAATTTAAAAGGCAATCAATGAAATTTTCAAACATACACTCAGATTAGCAATCAAATTTATTAATAATGTTTAATGAGCTTATCAATCTAAAATAAAAAAAAAAATATGATGTTTAAATATATTGTCAATTTAATTTAAATATATTACTTAATTCATACAAATATAAAATAATTTAATTAAAATTTACTAATATATTCTGAAATAATCCATAAAAAATTGAATATAATTCAACATAGTCCGCAATATACTTTTTTAAAACAATAATTGGTCTCTAACATATATTTAATATGTAAACAAACGCTTATTACAAATATTATGAACCTTTTAGTATTCAGGTGCGACTGATAACAAAATACTGTTGTTATGGCAACACGTTGGTACCCAAAATAAATTTCGAAATCAAATATTGTATATGTAATTTATTGAAATTACGTATTTAATTTTTCTTCGATAAAAAATATTAAAATTTATTCCTAACATATAAAAAAATTTTTTTCATTGCAATGCTATTGATTAATCTTTAAAAAACAATATGTATATGTATATTTAAAGCTCATTTTGTTTACAAATAAACGCTTGCGCAGTTATGCAATAAGCACTTCCTCATAAAATTCTCAGAAAAAAAAAAAAAGCAATATCATATAGTATTTATTATTGTAATTAATCAGCTTAAAATTTAATTAAAAATTAATTTTAAAATTTAGTAATTTCTAAATATTCTGCATCTCAGGAAAATAGTTATAAAAATTCATTAGCAGTAATAAAAAATCTATAGCAGTATTTTTCTAAAATAATTAATTTTTCTGAAATAGCTAAAATTTAAGTATAAAATTCTCTTTTTACTACTAGTTTACTAATTTAAGTTAATGAATGAAACATAGAAGTAAAAAAAAAAAAAAAAAAAAAAAACTTTATAAAATATTATAATATAAAATATTTTCCAATAAACGTCTGCTATTCCCTTAAAACAAACATTAATTTTCCACTTAATTTCCCAAGAACTATGTTTAAAATTTAATGCATTTCATGTTTTTAGTACATAGATAATTCCTTAATGTATTAAAATATATTTAAAGAATTATCTTTTTCATGGAGAGTTGTGAACTACTTTGACATACATTTTGGATTAAAATATTTGTTAAAGAATAATAAAAATTTTCCCAACATCAAAAAAGATTATCTTCTGGATTTGAGAATTCATAAGATTATTTATCTCTATTCAGTTACATGTTTGTAATTCAAAGAAATGAATCGATAATTTTTCTTGTGAAGAAAACCTCGGAAGAAGTCTATTGCGCATGCCTTAATACAACGCCATCTTGGAAGCTCACTGCGGTAGGGAGGAGTAATTTAATGTAGCGGACGATGTTAATGTAAACATTGTTGTTTGATGTACGCTCTTCAGAAAGTTTATGGAACACTGAGGTGCCTAAAAATTGTACCTTTTAAATATTTTTGTGCTACATCACATGCGTATATACCAGTTATCATTCTTGTTAGTTCATTGGCATGTCCTAGTCATTGACGTTTTGTAATGAGACTTACGACATTTCTGCAATTTATACCAATTAATTAAACAACTTAGACTTTTCTAATGCAACTAGTCACAAAAATATGGACTAGTTTAATTATTCAAGGTAAGAAGTATAACCAATTAATCATAGTTGAACACAAATATGCTACTTAATGACCTGTGTTTATGTGTCAGTACTAAACGCCCTACCGTACGCTTGCAAAAATCCATTATTATTTACATTCTTTACGCATCATTGTTTGTCAACTACACAGTTTGATTCCCAGACAACTTTTCATGTAATTTCTAACATTTATTAAACTATTAATGTAGTTTATAAGATTGTGTGTGAGTAATTAAGTATGAACGATTAGCTTTGTTTAGAAATTTTTAAATTGAGTTTTATTCTTTGTTTATTGAGAAGTTAATGGTTTAAGGATTGGACTATATATTTTTATATGCTGATGTTTATGCATTAGCTGTATATTATGTTAAGTTGTTTTGAATCAAAATGTAAGAAGAAATAAATTTTTTTCTTGTCCTACACACAACATTGCAGACCCCCAATGTGATGTTTGTAGATATTCTTCTAAACTTTGTAAATTGATTTGTTTACAATACTTATATTCATTTAATATTTGTATCTTGCACTTTTTATAAAATTATAGATTTGAGGCTTTTCAAGATCTTTTTTAATATCATTAATTAAGAATTAATATATTAGTACTATAATTATAGCCACATTTTTTTGTATTAAATTATTTTTTAGTTCTCTTTCTTAATGTTTAAAAACTGTCTTTGTTCTTTAAGAAAGAATTTCCTAGCTTAAAATTTCTCATTTTTTTTTAAGATTTAAAAACTTATATTTTGTTGTACATTTTAAATACTAATTGGTGGAAAATTGGTAATATCCCTCTTAACATGTTCTTGTTATCCAATTTGTTCAAAAAGGGAACAAAAAGTTTTTAGAAGTTTAATTTTATATAATTTTATGAGGTTGATGAAAAAATCATTATATTGATAAACATTGATCAGAGAAATGTTTAAAATTCCATTTTGTAAAAATTCAATCGACTAAAAATTATATTTTATATCATTATTTTGAAATGAATTTTGCATTTTCTATTGTACTAAATGATTATTATTTTTACATAATTAAAAAAAAACATAGCCATTATTGATATATGGATTTTTTATTTTCAAATTTTATTGGATTACATTAATTCTTATTCAATATTTGTAAAATACCCAAAAGTCATTTCTGTTTCGTTTTTATTTAAGATGTATTAAATCGGGTTCATTTGTTCGTGAGCTTTAAATGAATGAAAATACTTATTGTGTTAATTTCAATTATTGAGGTAAAAATAATAAATTTTTTTTTTCTGCTTAATAAATTAAATTTTATAGTGCTCATAAAAATAGCTTATTAATTTTTTTGATTTATTTTAATATCTTGTATTATGCAAGTTATATCATAATATATTACCTATTTTGAAAATCTTTATAAAACTTAATATGATTTTAAAATGTTTATTGGATAACTTAAATTTTTTTTTTATTTAAACAATGTATATTTTAAAATATCAACAGTCACTTATAATTTCTATATAAATTAAAGCTGCAAATTTTACATGAGTAATTAATAACCAATATTAAAATTCATGTAATTTTAACATATTGATTTATAGTAAAAATATGCAATTTTTTTTTTTTTTCACTGGACTTTCTTAATCAGTTTTAAAAAATTGCATTTCAACAAAATTTCTACCAGTTTCATTCTTAAAGTTGTTTAATAGATTATGCAATGATTATAGCATTTGAAATTTATATACTGTTTTTGGTAGCCATTTTATTTCATCTTGGAGTCAAACAATTTTTGGGGATTTACTTTTATTTTAATTATGATCATTGTACATGTTAGATGTTTTAATTGTGCTATTACACTTGTGTATCCTTTTAATGTTAAAAATAAATATTTACATCTATGAGGGAAAATTGTTACTTTGCATATTATCCATATTTGTTCATCCATGAAGTTATCAAAAGTGAAATACTTTAAAAATATTAGTAAATAGATTAATTATTTTCAAAACTTTTAAAATGAAATACCTTTTTATAGTAATTTTTATGGGGCTAACTAGGAAGTGCATGAAAGTTTTTGTACAGCAAATAATATTTCCATTGTTTTGTTACATAAACTGATATTTTTTAAAGTTCCTTGCCCATTTTATTTTTGATATTTTGTGTTTTTTTACATTTTCTGTAGTTTTTGTCAATATATATATTTGAAAAATACCAATTTTATTAGAAATTGTTTTATATTCTTGATTATTATGCATATTGCAGCATTGTATGTAAAATAGTGTATAATTTTTTAAAATTGGGCTTATGATTTTCTTTCTTTTCAGATATGTAGTTAAAAGCCTAATGTTATTCATGACAGAAGTTTTCAGTAAGAATTACAATTTTGATAACATAACACTTTCAGTCAGTAAAGTAGGATTTGATTTTTAGTTGTGGCTATCATGCCATCTTTACCTAGGTAAGAATCATTCATTTTTCTCTTTATACAAACAGTGATTTTATAAAAATGTTATAAAAAAAAATATGAATTCTTTTAAGTTAACTAGAACTATGTTTTTAAAATTATACCTTTTATAATAACTCATAGCTCTTAAGAGAAATTTTCTTAATGTTTATTTTTCTAGTGCATTTTAACTTTTCTCTATTAAATTGTTATATGGATTTAAAACAAAAATATTGGATATTTAAATATCAAATATAATTTGATGCATATAGAGAAATTTGTTTTGTTTGGATTTATTCTGTTATGTTGCAAATTAAAATTTTTTGTTAATTGAATTTATTTTTTTAAAAATGTTTTCATTTTAATATTTGTTTTTTAAATTTCCAATGTATTATTTATTGAGTTATTGTTGATAAAACAATATTGAAAACATGCAAAACAATCATTATAATTTTTCTTTTTATAGAATTGCATTGATTTTTTTGTTTATTTTAAGTTTTTTTATTTAAATGTAAGCATTTTGATTGCTGTTTTGGCAACTAATTTTCCGAAACACCTGTAGCAAATTACAAGTATGAATTCACATACAAAACAATTAAAATATGTGCATATGCCGACAAAGTAAATTAGAAATTTTTCATCAAATTCTTTGTGACTGAAAGCCTTCCTATTTAGCAAATCTACTGCAATAACTATTAATTATGATAAATAAGAAATAGAATAATAAATACTTTAAATAAAGAAGTGTACTTTATTAATTTTTTTTTTTTTTTTTTACAGAATTTTGGTTAACATGCTCTGATGAGTGTTACAATAACTTTGATTGAAATGCTATTGTCAGTTATAATATAATTATTTTATAGGCCTGGTAGCTTGAAAGATCCTGAAATAGCAGAGTTATTTGATAAAGAAGACCCTGAAAAAATATTTATTGATCTACGGGAGATTGGCCATGGAAGTTTTGGTGCTGTATATTATGTAAGTAAATTTTCTGTAATTTAAATTGTATACAAAATAAATTCTTAAGAATAAAATTGAAGTACAATAACAAACTTTTTTAAATAAATTTTTAAGATGTAAGAAATTATGATATAGTAGAATTTTTTACAAAATTCTTTTTAATTTTTATTATTTTTTAAAACTAATTATTTTAAAAGTTGTTTGTTTTAAGTTTTCAAAATTATTTCCATTTATAAGAATTTGATCTATAAAATTATAATGAAAATTAAAGTTTGATATTCTTTTACATATCATATGAGCTCATTTCAATTTTGTATGTTTACATTAGTATGTGGGGGAAAAAATTAATGATATATTGAATGAGTAATCATGCTATAGAAGATATCTTAATTATTTTATACTTCTTACAAAGGATTTTTCTATTCATTAATTAATAAATATTAATTTTTCTTATTAGTTTAAAATTTCATTATAATTTCATTTTAGTTCATGAAAGCCTTTAAAAACTGTTCTTTAATATTCAGAAATATAATATGCAAGTTATACGTTAAATATAATATCTACATTATCAAGATTTTTTATTAATACACATTTTTTTATATTAACAATAAAACTTTTTTTTTATTAATTTGAATTGTATGTTCATTTTGTACTATTTTTCTATGAACTTCTTTAAACATTTGTCAAGTTAATAAATATTGCTTTTAATGATTTTAATAAATGAGAAATTTCTGATTATTTTATGGAATTGGAATTATTGGAGAATTGTAAACTTCTTTGAAAATAAAAATACCATGTAACGTCAAGTTTCTTTTTTAGCTTTTTTTCTGTAACTTTTTGATTTTTTTTTTTTTTTTAAGGCAAGAAATGCAGTCACAAAAGAGGTTGTTGCCATCAAAAAGATGTCTTTTACAGGAAAGCAATCTGCAGAGGTAACATATTTTATATTTTAAACAAAATGTCTTGCTTAAAATTTATAGACAGAATGAAAAAAATTTCTCCAGTTATCATTTTGCTTCAATTTTGTAGACTTTGAATTTCATGATGTAGAAATTTATTTTAAAAATTGCAAAGTTTAAAAGGACTGATTAAAAATCAGTCCTTTTAAACTTGTAATTTTTAAAATAAATTATGAAAGTTTTTGAATTATGATTTTAGTTCTCTTTTTATCCTTTATTTGTTCTTATTACATTCTTTGGTTTTTAAAATGTTGATTTAAATTAATCATAATTTTAACTATGTTCTACCTTTTATAACTTAAAATAAATATTATCAAACTAAATTTCAAAAGTAAAAAGTGATTTCATAAATGCTGTTAAATAAATTAAAAAATAACTTAAAAAATGCTATAATAAAATTTTAATTTAATTTGATTGCTATAGGCAGATTATGTTGATGCATTTAATTACAAAGGCAGAATGTACATTATTCAAATATTAGTAATTTTTACTTTAAATGCACTTAGGAACTGGCTCATACTTAGCTGTTCTTAAAAGTACATTACTGTAATTAAATTTTATAAATAACTTGCACAATTATTTTGTATTTATAGAACAAATCTTATTTTTGCAAGTAAAAAATTTTTAATGTTAGATATGAAATTTAAATTATTCACATATAATAATTGATTACTATGTAGCAATTTATTTTGTTTTAGAAATGGCAAGACATAATAAAAGAAGTTAAATTTTTGCGTCAGTTGAAGCATAGGAATACAATAGATTATAAAGGCTGTTATTTGAAAGAACATACAGCATGGGTAAGTAATAAATATTTATATATTAAATATTTACAAAGTCAATTATATTTACATATATATTCAAAGTATTTATTATTTAATGTTTTTTTTTTCTTTCAGCTTATTATGGAATATTGTTTAGGGTCTGCTTCAGACATTATCGAAGGTAAATGTGTGTATTTTCTCTTACTTGTTCTTTACTATTAGTAAATTTTTATTATATTAGTTATAAAATTTTATTAATATTTGATTGAAAATATTAATAAAATTGAAATAATTTTATTTATATTGAAATAATTTGATGTTTCAAAAGAAACACAGTTTTAATTAGAATTGTTTAATATAATTTTAATAGTTATATATAATTTTGTTTCTATATGTTAACATTTCTGATTACAAGCAAATAATGAAAAGCAATTTTACAAATAGCATTGTGTTTGGAAGAAATGTCCATTAAAAGAAAAATTATAAAGTTTTGCAACTTAAAAATTTTTAATTACTTGAAATAAGTAATACATATTTAAAATATAAAATCCATAGTGTGATTTAAAAAATTGTTTTATAATTTTGTTTTAAAAGTATGAGTTATTTACTCAGTATCATAATCATAAGAAATAAACTTTTTCATTTCAATTTTTCTAGTTATAAAGATTCTGTTCTGAGTTGGAATATGTTTTCTTTAATTTTAAGAGTTTTATTGAAAACTAGAAGTAAAAAATTTAGAATGATTTTCTTATGCTCTTTGATGATTACAATTCTTGATTATCTTTTAAAATTTATATTTATATTTTATTAGTGCACAAGAAACCTCTTAAAGAAGAAGAAATAGCTGCTATTTGCCAAGATGCTCTACAAGGATTAGAATATTTACATTCTTTGGGTAGAATACATAGGGATGTTAAAGCTGGTAACATATTGCTCACAGAAAATGGAACAGTCAAATTAGGTATACTTTTGAATTTTATGTTTCAAAAATTATTTCACCTGATATTTTTAAGTTATTAAAAAGTATAACTTGCTCTTATGGGGTTATAAATAAATTTTGGGTTTATTTTATTATTTTAGCAGTTTGTTAATGAAAAGCTTCTTATGTTGAAAATTTTGTTATCTTTAAAAAGCTGATTTTGGTTCGGCTTCAATGGGTTCGCCTGCCAATTCATTTGTTGGTACTCCATACTGGATGGCACCAGAGGTTATTTTAGCTATGGATGAAGGACAATATGATGGCAAAGTCGATATTTGGTCACTTGGAATAACTTGTATTGAATTAGGTGAGAACAAATATTAAGTTAACAATACTTATTTGTTAGAGAATTGAAAATATTTTTCTTTCATGTTTATTTAGATTCTTCAAGTTAATAAAATTTCAGTTAATGTTTTAAAATGGTACAAAAAAATTATAAAGAAAATGTATGAATGTTATGTAGTGAAATTTTTATATCAATTAAATTTATTATTAAATATAAATCAGTTATATTTTGTAAATTCATTGTTGAAATTGCAGATTTTTTAGAAACAAATGCATTAGTAAAATCAAATCAAATTAATTAGAAATTTTAATTATATCAATAAATTTATGAAATTCAAATTAAAATGTATTTTCCTTTATAAGGTACTAATGGCTGTTTATAATAACATTATATTCTTCATTGAGTATATATATATATAGACAAGTTAAAGCATTATTAAGTTAATAACAATTATTAGGAATTTATATATTTAATATAACAAATTAACGATTATTTAGAATATTTATAGACAAACTGATTAACCTCTTAATGTGTTTTAATTAGTTTAAACAAGTGTTCTAATTAATATGTCTATAGAAATAAGACATTTGATAAAGATTTCATACAAGTTATATTTAAGTTATTTTTAAGGATAAAATAGTATTTTTTTAATATCATAAGTTTTGTTTAACTTGAAATAAAAAATTATTAGTATATAAAGAAAAACCTTTTTGTGAAAATTTAACACTAAAATTGGCAGGAATAGATGGAATAATTAGCTAAATTTAATAATTCTTTATTTTAAATCCCATTCTAGTTTTCCAGTTATTTTTTTAATACCATTTTGGAAATAATATGAAAATTAAAATTTAATTGTTTTTAATAGAAATTTTAAATGTTTTTAATTATTTTTCACCATTGCAGCTGAAAGAAAACCTCCATATTTCAATATGAATGCAATGAGTGCCTTGTACCACATAGCTCAGAATGATTCTCCATCGTTAGGTCCTGGGGATTGGTAAGTGTAATGTTTAAAAAGTAAATAAATATATATTAAGATATATAAATATGAGTGTTATTGAAATATTTGAGCATTTGCTAATGTTTGAAATGCTTCAAATTTATAAATTAAGCTTTAATTAAGCTCAGCTGTTTATGTATTTTATTTAATAAAAACTATGTGTTATACTAGTTTTTTAAATAAAGTTTTATATTTTTACATACTTCAATATTTTTGTAGTTTTCATCAAGAAAATGTAACTAAACACATATTGAATACCAAGAAAGGTTGTTAAACATTTTCTTTACATGACATAAAAAATTTAAATTATAAAATCATAATGCAAAATCTTTTATAATTTGTAATAGTTATACATATTGATCTTATTTTTATTAGATTCATTATGGAGTACTATTTTCATTCATCATAGAATATTAAATTACATTTAAAAACTAAAAAGTAATTCAAAAAAATATTTTCTGAAGAATATTAAAACTTTTCCCACATCTACTAAAAATTTTAGCGAATTAACAAATTTTCATAGTTTTCCATAATTAAAAGAAATCTTAAATTATTTTTTTTTCTCAGTTAAGTAATAGAACAGTTATTTATAAGAATAGTTGATAGTAGTAGTTCACTTTTTGTAATTTTTAAGAAACAAAAGTTATTTTCTTAGCTTTAAATCAAAATAAATTTTAAATTTGAAAGTTTAATTATAGTTCCTTAAAAGAAGTTATGTGCATATATTCTGAAATAAATTGACTACTAACATTTTGTGGATATTTTAATAAGAGTTTTAAAACCAATTAACCAAATAGCTTTCTTTGAAAATTATCTATTTTGATTTTTCCAATTTTTTAATGACTTATCTGTTTTCTAAATTTTATTATAGGTCAGATTCTTTTCATCATTTTGTAGAAACTTGTTTACAAAAACATCCTACTGATAGACCAACTGCTTCAAGATTGTTACAGGTATAGTATATTTTTTTAAAAAAGTTTTAAATGGGATGATTTAAGTTGTAAAGTATTTTCCTGTATTTATTATGATTAAATTGTTTTTTAGCATCCGTTTATAGTTAATCCTAGACCATCCAGAGTAATAATGGACCTTATACATCGTACAAAAGCTGCTGTTCGAGAACTGGACAATTTAAATTATCGTAAAATGAAGAAAATTTTAATGGTGGATTCACAAGAAAATGAAG
Organism: Caerostris extrusa; assembly: GCA_021605095.1. Taxonomy (NCBI): domain Eukaryota; kingdom Metazoa; phylum Arthropoda; class Arachnida; order Araneae; family Araneidae; genus Caerostris; species Caerostris extrusa. The sequence continues at coordinate 107,302 of BPLR01008025.1, read as the reverse complement.
TGAGTACTGGAGAACCTGAAGAAGACAGTACTGTAAGTACTAACAAAATACTTTTTAGGAATTGTATATCATTTAAAATATTAATACTGAGATATTAACAAGATATATCACTTTTTCTAAATAAAATTTTAAAATTAGTTTTTCAATTTAATAATATATATATTTATGATTCAGCTAGTGTAATCCGAGTAACAAAAAAGTTTTATAAAATAAATAAATTTAAAATTCATAGAAATAACAATAGAACTTGTCCTGTTTTTTTAATTAATTTTAACTAAATCGTTCACTAGACAATTATAAAAGGTAAATATGCTGATTACATTTTACGAAATTTTAGAATAAAATTTATGTATTATGTATATGTATTTTTAAAATTCAGTATCAAATATTTAAGTAAAACACTATCTAAAAATATTTTTAGTATTAACTTATATTTTTTTGTCAATATGCATTTAGGAGGATGATCAAATTGGAGGTGACAGCAGTAAAAGCAATAGCATTACAAGCACTCACAGCCAACAAAGTGAAAATGTGAGTGCAGGTAGTCAAAGCAGTAGTACAAGTAGCCTTCCACCTACCTCCGAGACGGATTCAACTTATAACTATCCTGCTTCATTTAGGGAACGAGGAGGAATCCGCCTTAGTCCATCGGTAAGTTTAGAATAAAAAGAAATATATTTACATTAATATAATTTTTTATTTAAATATTTTATTTAACTTTTTCTTATTCTTATCAAAGTTTTAGTGCTATTTATTTCTGTGTTTATACAGAGAGTGTATTGTTTCTTCAAAAGTTGTATATAATCCAAAATGAAACAAAAGAATTTTTTTTTAATGTTCAAGCATATATCCATGAGAGTGAAAATGTTGCCAAGTAGGTAAAAGGGTTGGAATGTTTTCCACTCAAATTTCTGTAAAAAGTAAAATACTACATGCCAACAGCCACATAGCTATCGATGTGTTTCGATTCAGTTGTCATGCAAATATTCTGTGGTGTCTTTACTAGTCTTATTTTATTCTTGTCCGAAAGATAAATGAATGAAGAATTGTTATTTATATTCTTGTTTTGGTACTTTTCCTTTCTCTGGGTAAAACTTTTGTCGATGAGACAGCAAACCAGCAATATATACAATTTTGAAAATAAAACTCATTTCAATAAAATGAGTAATCCTATTTATGTTTCAATAAATGAGTAATTCTATTTATTTTTCAATAAATGAGTAATCTTTTTTTTTGTAATTAGGAATATAAATTAAAGAAAGATGGGCCATATTTAACGATTTATTGCATGCGTCCACGTAATGGAAAAAAATGGCAATGTTTTTTTACAAGACTTGTATATAAGCCAACTCTTGTAATTCAGTTTTGACGGGGAGGGAGTTGTTTATCAGAAAGTTATTTGTTTTTATCAGAAGATTCTAAATATCTTCTGCCAATACATGGAAATATATGGTAATTTTTCTTTAATTTATAAATTTAAATATTTTCCTAGAAAATTTTGTTTAGAAGCAAATTAAAGATGTCGTTTTATTAATTCATTAAATTTTTTTTATACTGTTACCTCTTTATTTTTATTAGAAGTGAAAAAATTAATATTTGACTTCCCATCCTTGTACTCAAATAAACTATATAATTTTACATATAATATTGATATAGATATCAAGTATTGAAGCTTATTTAAATAAATAAAGAGGATTTTCCTTTTAAAATTCTTTCTTTTAGTATTACATGATTTAGTATCACTAAAAGTTTAATATAAAAATCTGTGTTGATGATTTAAAAAATATATAATTTTTCTTTTCTTTATTAGAATTCATCTTCTACCAGTCTCAATAGTGCAGATGTTGGTGCAAACAATTTTGCTACTATACGAACTACATCTATTGTGACTAGGCAAATTAAGGAGCATGAGCAAGAAAATCACATGCATGAACAGATGTCTGGTTATAAGCGCATGAGGAGACAGCATCAAAAGGCGTTAATACAGGTAGAACATATTTGTATTATTGCTTGTAATTTTATCTTAATCTTGCATATTAAATTATTATATAAATATGCATCATGTTCTTTTTTTTTTATAAAAATAAGTACATATTTTTTCAGCTTGAAGCTAAATGTAAACAAGAAATGGAAGAGCACAAGCAAAAACTTGATAAAGAATATGAAAATATACTTCAACAATTTAGTAAGGAATTAGAAAAATTACAAGTGAGGCATCAACAGGAGCTAGAAAGAAAAGTAATTTTCTTACTTTTTAAGCCAATGTAGGTCTTTTGTATATTAACTTATGAAATTTTAAAATCGTTATTTAGTATGGAATATTTCAACATTCATTTTTCTAATATATTATAAGCAATAATAATTATAATTTGTTTAGTATAATAAAACTTTTTTGGTGGTATAGTTTTTGATATTTCAAAAGAATTTAATGTATACTTTGTTTATATTAAATAAATCCATTGAATATTTTTAAAATATAAGATAAGTTTAGTACAATTTTCTTATAAACTTGTGTTAAATTTAATGTTTAATGATAAACTTCAGTAATATTCCATTTATTTTCTTATTTTTATGTTTTATTAACTTTTTTTCACATTTTGTTTAATTTATTGAATAATTTTTCATTAGTTGTCAATTCACTAGTAATTGTAATTTATATTTTGTATTAAATTATTAAGCATGTAAATTTAAAACAGTTCTTTTTCTCTTACTAATGCATTTAAATTTTTTTCTCAGCTGAAACAAAATTTGGCTAGTGAAAAACGCTTAAGCAAAAGTATATCTCAACAACACGAAGATGAAATTAAACGGTATCAAGCACAGCAGAAGACAGAATACAAATATTTAAAAGACCGTTTGAAGCGGGTATGTAAAGTTTTCTTTAAAAAATATTCACTTTTGGTAATTTAACTTTGCTTTATATTTCATGCTAAATTGTTTTTAATTTCCAATTAATAGTGTAGGAATCTTTATTCAACTTAAAATTTTTAAATATTTATAATGTATGCATAATAACCAAGATTTTGAATTTAAAATAATTCTATAGTTTTTTTTATATTTGAAGTCAATTTATCATGAATTATTTATTGCATGTTATTTTTCATAAATTTATTAAAGTATAACCTCATTATAAAGTTTTAACAGAAAATTGGTCTTAGTATTAACAAAGAATTGTTTAAATTGTTGAAATATTTTTTAGGTAAAAAATTAGAAGATAGAATATACATTATTTCCTTACTAGATATCATAAAATAATTTTTGAATTCATTATTAAGCATTATTTCTGTAAAAAACAATTAAGATTTAAAAACTTGTGTAAATGAAATATTTTAAATAATGTGTGTAATAAATATTGCTTATTTATAATTTAATTATGAATGTGTTTTTTTATCTATGTTGTATTCTTAATTTGTAGGAAATGAGCGGGGATGCTTCATCTCGTCAAAGGGATGATGCTATGCGCAATCACAAGGAAGAAGTTCTTCAACGTCAAACAGCTTCTTTGCAACGCCTGCAAAGAGAACAAGGCGATTCACATCGTTTAGAAATTCGTAAATTCCGCAGGCGGAAGTTATTGCAGTATCATCAAATGGAGCAGAATTTATTACGTGATGTAAGTTGTTATACATACTTGGAGCTATAATTTAGTAGATTGAGATGTGTATATAAAACTTTAAGCTAAATTAAAACAATGGTATAGTCCAAACACCATTCGTGTGGGAAAATTGGTAGGCTGACAAGCCGAACAGAATTGTCATTTTGAAAAAGAAACAGAACAATAAAAAGAACTTAATTTTTTAATAATTAAAATTCTAGATGACACACTAGAAAAATATTCCACATTATTAACTAATACTTTTTTTCTTTCGAAGTATCTTTGTATTACGTCTATCTGATTGGCACTCCACAAGCTAATGATTTATCTACTGTTAAACCGGATATTTAACCTTTTCAGACTATTAACGGTTGGACTATATACATGCTTGCCTGCTTATCTTTTTTGATATACGTAAATTAAAGGCTTTTTCAATTTATAATTTTTTGTCCGAATGTTTAAAATTTTTGATAGAAACATATGAGACAAATACCAGTAGATTTATTTTTATAAAATGTGTATTAGGATAATCCATATGTGTCATCAATTTTTAAAGATTATAATTTTTTAAATAAATTTAATGAAATGTATTATGTCTGTAAGTAAATCTTATATATGTAATTATGTATTAAAACATATTTATTAGCAAGTTAACTGATGAGTGATGACATATAAAACACAGCATATAAAACACAGCAAAAATATTAATTGATAAGAAAAAGCTTTTGATGTTTAGTCATAATTAATATTAAAAAGAAGATTCATAGAAAGGTCAAATTTGTAATTTAGTGAATTAGATAACAAATTGAAAAGATCTGCAAGCATTGTTTTATAAAACATGCTTCAAGTATTCAACTTGAAATGTTCATTTTTTTTTTTTACTAGGAAATGTTTCTGTTTTAAAAGATTAATTCATAATTTAAGGTTCCTTTATTCTTCTGTTTTTATATTAATTACAATTTTTTATTTATTTTAAAATAGCTATTAAATTTCAAATTTGTTGAATTGTTATTTTTTAATGTTAAATATTGATTTTTTTTTTTATATTTGAATATCGCTTAATTTTTTTTAAGGAATTAAATAAGAGACAGTCTCAGCTTGAACAAGCCCATTCAATGCTACTTCACCACCATGATATGACTCAAGAGCTGGAGTACCGCCAGCAAAGAGCTGTTCATCAGTTGAGGGAAGAACATGTGCGTAAACAACATCAAACAGAGCTAGCAAATCAGCAAGAATACAATTCCAGAAGGGAAAGAGAGCTTCGAAAAAAGCATGCCTTAGAAGTTAAACAACAGCCTAAAAGTTTAAAGGTTAGTTGTTTTTATCATTCTACAAATAGTGTCATTAAAAAACAAAAGGACGTATTCTCTGATTCACTTCAAGATGAATTTTATAAAGAATTCAATGGTACAGTAGTCTCTTTAATTCTACTTTCTATAATCAGGCAACCATAGTCTTTACTTTCATATCTTTTCTATGGATTTGGGCTTTTGTTGTCCTTGACAGCTAAATGGTGACACATTGCTGCTTGCATTTTATTTAATAAATACATTTTACAACTTTTATTTAGAGTGTTTTGTCTTCGATATCTTCCTTAACACTTTGCTTGATAATCTGTCAAAATCTCCAATTCACCTTTCGCCGTGGTCTCAAACATGCTGCATTAAAGAGATGTTGCTGTATAGGGAATAATATCATGTAATATGTAACAATCAACATACATGTTCATATTTTTCTTGCCATTTCAATTTTTTTTGTTTATCAAAACATTTAAAAATAAATAAAAGCTATAATATATAGCTGAATAATTAAATTTTTATGCTACATGCTATTTATTTTGTAAGGGAAAATTTTTTTCAATTATTTATAATTAGAAATATTACTGAAAAATTGTTTTTCTTGGTACTTTTAATAGTTTTTGTAGTTATAATTAGGGCTTTAAATGGAATGGTATTGTTGGAAATGGTTTGAAGGGAAATAATTTATGATACAATGCAGTTGATTTTCAAAATTAACATCGTTAACTGCTAACTTGAAATTTTTCCATTACAAGGCAAGAGATTTTTAACACAATCAATTAAGTATGAGGAAATATAGTTTATAATATAAGTTTTTATAGAGTTCTAATAATAACAGTAAATAGTATTTTATAACTTTAATCTTTATTAAAAAGCCTTCCAATAAATATTGATGGTGAGTATACATTATAACTTTTTTAGCATTGCTTATGTTTATGAAGCTTATTGATTGCTTTACAATTAAAATAACAATTTAGTACATCAATTTTGATTTGATGCTATCACAATTTGAAACATGCATTTAGAGCTTTTTAGTAGCTAATTTTTTAATGTTTTTCTAAGATCTTGTGCAGTCTTTCTGGCTTGCAGATTTATTATGTTTATTCCTAGCTGGAATTTTCAAAGTTTTTAGATATGTTGCGCTTCAAAAGCTTACCGTGTTAAATAAACCTCTTTTCAATAAAAGCATTCAAAGTTTAATTCTGCCCTAAAATAAAATTCTATTTTTTACAATAAAAATGTATTTAATGAGCTTTTTTTTTTTTATTTTAAAATATTTTAGAAAATTAAAAATGCTTACAAAAAAAATTATTTGGCTGTCTTGTAAGGCATTTTAACCATTCATCACTCGCTTTAATTTAAGAGGAGGCTATGTTTTTATTAAATCCAAAATGGTATAATTGCAATAAAATAATAAAAATGTGCAATTTTTAAATGTATTGAAATTAATAATTTCAATTATCTTTGCTTTTACAAAAGTTTTTCAAAAAAAAATCAAATTTGTCTTGCTTTTTTCTGAGTAGACTGTAATATATTATTCAGTTAAAGAATCTAACTACTGTAATGTTGCATGCAGTCCATTTTATGTAGTTTTAAAAGTTATGAGACTTTTGGGCATAAAAAAAATGGTAGCTATATTATTTATGACTCAATCAAAATTGCTTAATTCTGCAATGAAAAAAACTATTTGGTTAATTAACTGTGTTCATTTTGTTAATTATAAGTGCATTGCATCATAAGTTAGCATTCCCTTTGAGCCAGTTATAATGAAAATTTTTTATGTGATAATGATAGTTACTAATGATAGTTAAATTACAAAAGTTTTTAAAGTGTAACTTTTTTTTTTTTGCTGATTGTACTTTAGATAAGGTGCGAGTTTTGGTGTGCCGTTGAATATTTCTAAATTTTTGTATTGTAATAATATTTAAATTTTTTTTTTTTTACTAAGACTACTTGGACTTAAATGAGTGCATTTAATAAGTATAAGGGGAGGGGATCAAATAAAAATGGAACAGCCATCCTAATTTGGTGTATGTGGAGTGTAACAAACAAGAGAAACCATCATAGATTCATCACTCTTGGTAAGCACGCACATCCACATGGTATGTCGGCCAAGAATGTCGTTCGATAGGCAATCAGTCTGCATCACGTTTGCAATGTGATATGTATAGAGTAGCAACATGGTGTTATTCGTTTTTCAGCTGCAGAAGGTGTTGGAGGTCATGAAGTGCATCAGTGAAGGAAAACAGTGTACAGAAAATACTTGCTGTCATTGACTTGTGTGCAGGACTGGCATAAATTTTCTTGAGGGACGGGAATCTTTAAAAGATTATCTGTGACCTGGTCAAAAGTTACCTCATCATCATGGTTGCTTTGGTGAATGAAATTGATCAGATCATCTGTACAAACAGATGACATGCATTAAAGGACATCTGTGAGAAGGTGGATGCGAGTTTCGATTCTGTTCGTACTATCATTACGGAGAAACCATTACAGGAAATTGAGTACACAGTGGGTGCCACACAATCTTGCAGGCAATTGGAGGTGGCTTCATCACAGTTTTGGTGAAATGTGTTGGAACACCCACAACCTTTCACCATATGACTTTCACATCTGTAGTTTGCAAAAAAAAAGCATTGAAGTAGTATTGACATTTTCACTTTGGCAGTGAAGTCATGGACACAGTTCATAACTGGCTTCAATTTCAGCCAAACTCTTTCTACAAATGAGGTATTTTCCACCTGGTAGAACAGTGGGATAAGTGGTTGTGTAATTTTGGTGATTATATTTGAAAATAAATAACACTTCGTTTGTGGCTACTGTTCCATTTGCATTTTATCCATCCTTATAGTATGTAATGCAGTATGTAGAAAATATAGTATGTATATCATATATCAATATAGTATGTAGAAAAAAAAAACTTTATATGCAATTATTTTCTGTTGTATATATTTTTACACTGTTGTATTAGCTTGATATGAAACTATGATAAAAATTGAATTATGCTGATTTCTTATCCATACCTTCCTGGACTTATTATCCTATTTGTTTTTAATTTCTTTCAGCAAAAGAATTAATGATAAGGAAACAATTTCGAGAGACTTGCAAGATACAAACAAGACAGTACAAAGCATGGAAAAATCAAATTTTAGCTTCTACTCCTAAAGAAGAACAAAAACTAGTAATTAAAAAATTAAAAGAGGAACAGATGCGTAAACTGGCTATTTTAGGGGAACAATATGAACAGAGTATAGCTGACATGCTCCAAAAACAATCAGTAAGTATTCTTATAAATTTTGAGCTGTTAGTTGATCATTTAATATTTTTAAATATTTTTTTATATGTATCTCGATTTATTAGAAAAAAAGTTTATATGTATCTCGAGTTATTAGAAAAAAATAGGCTTAAAAATAATGTAAAGGTTAAAAAAAAATACAATTGTTATTAAAATTGTAGAAGATTTTATCTCAAATATTTTGAAACAACATATCAACTTTATATTTATAACATTTGTTTTAAATATATTAATGATTTAAAAAAATGTCATGAATACAAATCTATATGATATTTGTATTCATGATGATTGATTTTTAAAATTTGATTTGATTATATCTTTTAGTTTCAAAAATCCTATTTGTATTAAAAATTCATCATTGTTCCACAGGGAGTCATTTTTTTCATTCTTCTTTTTTTCATTAAAAAATGTTTGCAATATTTGAAATTAAAGTTTAAATACTTTTCAATTAACAAAGCACCAGTTACTGGTATTGTAAAAAGTTACTGATAGGCTTGAAAATATCCTTGGCAATTTGTCTTCATAAATATTTCTATACATGTATGGAATAGATATTCATAATATTTTTGGTACATGTATGAAATAGCCCATGCTAATTAATTTTTTAAATTTTTAATTTTTTTTTTTAATTATCACATTTTTTAAGTTGATTCGTTTTGGAAAAAGTTAGAAAATGGATTATAAGATTTAGTAATTACTAAATGACAAAGTATCTGCAATAAAAATTTCCTATGAAAAAGCATTATCCACAGTATAAGATTTTGTTACAAATGACACAAAATGAAATTATATTTTGCTGCTAATATATTAACACAATAAGGCTACTGTGAAAGATTGTGCTAAAAACAAAAGAAAATTTGTTTGAAAGCATTCAATTTTTTTCCTTGGTTGTGTTGGCTTTTATTTGCCAAGAACTTATCATTTTTAGAAACTAGTGCACTTTAATTAATGAATTCATTGACTGCTGTGGTTAGAATAATTCTATGTAAAAATTATGTCGTAATGCTTTATTTATTTTGCTCATTTTTAAAAATCATTGGATGAAAATCACGGTGTTTGCTTGTTTATAGGCAGGAGTTCCTTTCCCTGTGCTGTAGGGCAAAATATATCTCCTAACTCCCAAGTCTGATTTTTTTATATTGATGCCCTATTCTTTTTCTTAATTTTATACTATGATCTTTGCTATTGAATGTAGAAAAGTATGTTAAACTCTTTCAATGATTTTTAGTGAATTCATATCTTTTGAACTAACAAAGCATTTATTACAACTTTAAAAGTGTAGTATTTGCACTCATTATATATATAGCAAGTTTATATATATACTTGCTATATTTGTAAAACATTTGTTCTTAATAATCGATTATCTTCTATGAAGTCTTTCATTTGGGTCGAAGATGACTTTTTATAAACTTCATGCTGTAAAAAATCTGATTTGCTACTAAGCAGTAACTATCTTTTACTACTATTTCTATTATTGAAGGATACAACAGAATTGCTTAACATTTAACATTTAATTTTATTATTAATTCTTAAAATTTTGGAAAAATAAAAATTGTTATAAAAGAGTTGAGTCGTATTTTTAAATCGACTCCTACATTGCTGCTTGACTCTAGCTCCGATTCCAGCTTTCCACTTCTGTTGAAAATCAATTTTCAAATAAAATTTTAGATTATCAATAACAGCATTTTCTTTCTTGTAGGAAAATGCCACTTTAGATGTATTTTTCCCATAGCATTGAGTATATATGCTATTGAGTATTATATGGAATTTACCAGAAAATTAATTTTGATTTTTCTTTCTTGTTAATTATGTAATATTTTATAATTTTTTTTTTTTAGTCTTAATATAATAAATAGATTTAATTTTGTTTCTAAAATATTATTTTTACACATAGATTCGACTAGATGAATCACAGGAATTAGAGTATCGTCAGTTAAAAGACCAGTTGCAGCAAGAATTGGAATTACTCACTGCTTTTCAGAGTAAAATAAAAATGCAGGGGGAAGCTCAGCGTAATAGAGAGCGACGAGAACTAGAAGATCGAGTTTCAACACGACGGGTACTTTTAGAACAAAAGGTAATATTTATAGATCTATTAATAAAGAAAGCATGCAGGTATGCATTATTTTCATAAACTTCTATGAAAATTATTTATTGTGTCATTAAACCAGAAAATATCTTGTTTTTAATTAAAAAGATATTGCATAATTCTTGTTAACTATAGATTTTTAATAAAAATATAGATATAATTATTGAAAAATTCAGTCTTAAGGGAATTGAGGGAGGGGGTGGGGGAGTAAATGGCAGGTTTAGAATTTTTTTAAATTTAATTAAACAAAATGAGAGCTATGAAAGGAACATTGATTGACATAGTTAGAAATAGTTATTTCAATATTCTAAAAAATATGGATTGGTTAAATTTACAGCGTCAAAATTTTAAATAAAAGAAAATACAAAGAATTGAAGGAATTTTTAATATCGGTAAAATATCTAAATTTAAGAATATCATAAAATTATTCAATGTAAAGGAAAACTAGCATCCCAGATTTCCAGAAAATGCTTTAATAAGATTGTATTCATTTAATTATTCCAAATACTGATTGAAACATTGCAGAAGTGCAATTTCAACACACAGATCACATATGTCTGTTGCAGCACAGTGTTTAAATAGATAAAGAAAATTATCTGATTTCTGAAACATTAAGAAACAATATTAAATGTACTTTAAATTACATGTTATAAAGGCTATAAATGATAGAATTTCTTGTTGAAAAAAAGTAAAATAATGTGGTTTTATATAAACGATAAGTTTGTTATGGCTTTTCTATAAGTTGTGATGATTGAATAATTGTCTAATGTTAAAAAAAAAAACACCTTCAACATTGAACAGTATGTTCACGTTAAAATATTTGTAGATTATATTGGGTTGGCAAGAAAGTTCTTCCGGTTTTTACCCTTTAAAATCATTGCGAAAATTGAAATTATTTTCTTGCCAGCCTAACAGAAAAAGTTGAGCCAAAAATTGTTGAACAGTGCTCGGAGGCAGATACTGATTGTTTAATAAAATCAGTTTGGGCCTAGCACATTGATCACCTCTTAAATGATATGAGGATAAAAGTTTTTATTTTAAAGAATTAGCTGCACTCAGGTATAACAAAAATGCACATTAAATTCAGATATATTATTTTCTCAATTAGTTTTTTAATATTTAATTTAAACTTAATTTATTTCATTTTTAATTTAACTTGAAAAATTTTTCTCCAGTAATAATCATTTAAAATTTCATGCATATTTACAAGCCATGCTAATAACTCCCTTTAACTTATTTATGTTGCTAAACTTTATTAAAAAATATTAAATTTTTCTCATCATGTATTTGGTAACCATGAGGACTGCAGTGGCAAATAATTAATAATTTGACAGAAAACAATCATAGTTTATTAATTTTTACGAAGAACAACTGTGTTGAGGAATTTCGTTGAATTATTATAAAATTTATCAATGGAAAAAGAATTTTTTGCTTCATAATAGCACCAAATAAGGTTCAATGGTGCAGTTATTCCCTCAATTCAAAATTTCTATTGTAATCCATACATAAAAAGCATTTACAATTCAAATCCTGGTAAATATATTAAATTTAATCAGTAAATGAGAGAAAACTTCTATCTAAATAGGAAGCAAAGTTTTTACATGGTAGCTGCTAAAGTTTATTCTTGGAAATGGATTTCAAGAAAACCATAGTTCGAACATAGAGAAGCCTAACATATAAAATGTTTTTATATATATTAAAAAGGAACTATTATTTCTACAATTTCCTTTCATATAAAGAAGCAGCAGCATCTAAAAAAACCTTTGTACAAAACATTCTTGTATGGGAAAATGCCATAAACATTTTAAAACATCCTATTTTAGGCCAGTTTGTTGCAAACACTTGACATGCGAGCTGTGAAAGCATAATTAAAAAGAAGCTGTATTCTGTATTGGCACAGCTGCTATAAAATATAAACTGCAACATGAAAAGACACTGAATAGGCTTTAGAAAGCTTTTAATATCTAAAAATGTGTTCTTGTGGATTATTCTTCAATACAAGTTATGAATATTTTCCTATTTCTTCAGATGGGTTGATTGGCAATAATGGAATTATTGAAGTCAGATGTCCAGCTTTTCTTGTAAAGACATGACTCTAGATGAGCAGGGGAAAAAAAATTTCTTGAATGATGGTGTTGAATAAAACATTTTTTCAGATTTAAGGTCAGCTGTGTGGGTGAAAATGTTTTAAATCAAAAAAATTTTCCAGAACCAAATTTTTAAAAGAATGTAAAAAATGGAGGGGAAATTAGTTTTTATTTTGAATGTTTATTGCCTGGGTTAATTATCCGCCACTTTCCAAGATAATTAAAAATACATGATCCGTTTAAATGACTGCTTTTTTGGATCCATTCGACTTAGCTGCTTGCCAATTATCTACACAGTCTGTGGTCAGACTCTAATATGTTAAATGTTTTGCTCATAAGTTATGACTTATCAAAAGATTATCCTACAGTTTGATAAAATAACAGAAATAAGTTTTTGCATTTTTTTATAGATGGAACTAGAAAAGCAGCAATTTCAAGAAGAAAGAGCAGAAAGACAAAGGTTACTCTTAGAACGTCAGGTGAGAGAAATAGAAGCATTCGACGAGGAGAGTGCTCGGCTGGGTTTTGATGCTATGGCGATTGCTGAAGCTTCTCAGGAACCTTTACCTGCTGATGACTTGAGCATCAGTGGTAGCATGTTAAGCCTGGCTCACAGTAACAGTGCTAGTTCATTTACTCATACTGCACTCTAGTATTGGCTAATGCTTCTATGGAAAATGTATCACAAAATATCTACCACTGCTCTGGTTATGAAGGCATCCTCTGATAATTCATGGCTGTGATGAGTGAAGCTTCAACAGGAAAAAATAAAAATAAAGGAGCAGTGCAACACATGGTGAGAAAATACAACCTGGCAGTCTTCATTGGGTAATCTGGTACGGTGAAGCAGTGGCAACCTCTTGCAGTAAAGTTGTATCTTGTTGAATGAGTTTTGACAACAGAAGCGCAGATTATTTCATTTGAATGAGTTTATTAATGTGAAATTCATAACTTCAGAAGGAATGTTTGATTGTATATATGTGGTTTGTATGCTGTGTCTTTGAATGTCAACTCTTGTTTGCCTTGCAAAAAAAAGAAAAAAAAAAAAAAGATTGCATTGTGTAGTTATATAAGAATCTCATGTAGAGAGCCGAATGAAGTTTTTGATACTTCATTTATAATATTTTTTGAAGTTTTTGTATTTCATTGCATTTTCAATTCACTTAATTTAAATAAAAGGAAATATAATCCATCTAGTCTTAAGGCCTTCTGCTAGAGACCCTAGAAAGTTGTCAGTGCTCCAAGAGAAAAAAAAGTCTTTGCAATCCATCATTAAAATTTCTACCATGTGTTGTGAACTTAGCATCATCGGGATATCGAGTTGTCTGATAATGAGGTTCAGAAACCTTATGTTTTTAGACTTATATGTACACCAATAAAGTGCAGTTGATTTAAATTTATTTTATATAAATTGGAAGTTTTTTTTTTTTTGTTATCCCAAATAGATCAATAGCTAATCCAATGGAAATAAAAGTTATTTTATTATAAAGGATTAAAATCTTAGTGAAATGAAAAGACCTAAAGAAAAATTAACTTTTTTTTTTTTACAATTAAAATGCATGGGTCTTAGCACACTTGCTCATTAGAGATCACCTTTTTATATAGCATTTTTCCCATGCTTCACTTTTGTGTGCAGTCTGAACGATAGAAGTCATCGTAAGAGCTGTTGTAAATTTATTGGATGTGCTCACTTTAAAAAACAAATGATAAATAAATGATTAACTTCCATCTGTATATAGCACTGTATAAAAATGTCACTGTGAATTGTTTAATAAAACTGTAGATTATATGCTTCTTTTTCATTAATAAAATATACAGAAAAACAATATTTTGTTGATTCATTTCCAAATAAAGATGATTAAAATAACGTAATATATCCATGTATTTTGAGCTGAACTCTCACTTTGTAGGTATGAAACGCCTCCATTTGCATATTAAGCATTCTAGATTAAAAATAACTTTTTGCTCAAGTTTTATTTCTAAACTTGATTATGCAATATGAAATAAAGTTTACTAGAATTTATTAATAACATTGAGTATAATTTGAATGTTAAAAAAATAAAAATAAAGCTTAAACATCAGAAATATGACCTCATAGCTTAATTGAATGAAAATATTTCATCTAGAATTTAAGCCTTTGATATAATAGTTATCTTTATTATCAGTCAGTAAATAAAGTTATACACATATCTTGCTTGTTATAAAATTATTTTATTTTTGAATAATCTAACCCAATACTTAATACAGAAATTGTTTCAGCTAGTTGAAATTGAGAAGAATCAATCTTCCTTGTAACACGAGTATATTTAGTTATTGCAGCTTCTTCAGGTTGTGAGATAATCTGCTGGACCTGGAAAGTATAAATATTTTCTTTTAACATACAGTAAGATTCTGCTTAACAAATAAATAATAGGGATATCAGAAACAGAACAAGAAATTTATTTTCTAATGCTTATTGTTAAAATCGATTTTCATTCATGAAAAAGTTATTTAATGTCATTGGCCTTTTTCAGTTTTGTTCAGTAAATAGGAGACTAAAGTAAGTCATTTTGTATATATTATCGATATTATCAAGTCATTGATTCATAAATTCCATTATAGTGGCTGAATCTCTCTTTAGAAAACCCATTGAAGTTATTTTTTCTCATCTTACAACTGGTAAAGTAAAAGAAATGAAACAATAATATTCTGTGCATTTATATTATCCAACTCTTTTTTTGTTAACTAGCTTGACAAGGGATTTTTTTGTGTCATTATCATTACTTGGCCGAGAACATATTCTTCCATACATTTTATGGTCACCTCATTCCAGGAAAGATGCATTCTGTTGTCAACATCTGTGATATTGTTTTTCTAAACCGTTGGTGTTATTAATATGTCTGTCTGACACCATAAGTTTTAAAATTTACGATTACAGGAAATCCCAATATTACTGCTTAATATTGAAACAGGACTAAGTTATGTCTTAATGGGGAAAAAAAATATTTTAATATATACTAATTATTTTTATTCATTTCCCATGCTAACTTAAAAATTCAACTATTTTCTAGAATAGGGGTGGGCAACCCGCGGGTCGGCTTGAACATTTTTCTGGCTCGTGAAAAATACGTTATGTGGGCATCCATATATTTAAAATAATATTCCTGCGAATATATGGCAGATATTGCCTGTTTTATTTATGAGTGCAGAATAATTAAATTATATTGTGTGAACTCATGATGTGCAGGCATTTTGGAACATCTAATAAAACAGGTTCTATGTTTCACTTTTAAGTGATGCAGAGCAAACCAGACTCTTTTGGTTGAAATTGAAACACACTCACCTGCAACACCAATTATGATATGATTATCTGTGATGATTACGTTATGATAAACCAATTACGATATGCATGTGAAAGAATGGAGAAACAAATATTTTTTACAATGTGCATTTAGTATTATTATATTATCTATATTTACAAGTAAGAATAATAGTAAACACAAAAATAATAACTCATTATGTTTAAATTTTTCACTAAAAAAAAAAAATGTCTATAGTGTGTCTAAATCTAAAATGGGGATATATAATTTTATATGCCGCCCTCGGAGTTATGATGCATTTCCAAAGTGGTCCGCAAGATCATTTTGAATGGCCACCTCTGTTCTAGAATGAACTAGTGGTGGTAAAAATTCTAATAAATACCAAACGAAAATATAGTTATTTTCAATACACTGTACAAGTACACTTAATTTTTGCTTAGTATTAGTAACAAGCTTGCCTCTTCTATTTGTTCCTCGTCAGCACCAGTATTTCTTAGATCAGCAACAATGGAATCTATTCTCAACTTTTTATCTAATAGTCTTTTATTTTCTTGATACTGTGATTCATTACATGCAATTAGATTGAAGAGTGCTTGATAAGATCTTTGTAGTAACATTCGACAAACCTGAAAATAAATTTATAATATATATCCTCATTTATTACAGTTCAAGATTATTGCAAAGTTTTAAAATGCATAGTAAGAAGTTTTTTGTGCAACGAATTGATTGCGCTCTGAAAAAAAAAATTGTTTATATTCATATGATTTCGGAAATAAAATGATTAAATATAGTACATGACATTTTCTTTCAAATTTTATATTGCTAATTTGTTTCATGCACAATTTCTTAAGAATTTGATGTATAGTTCAGAAAATCTCAATAGCATCCATATTTAGTCTTGAAATAATTACATTTAACACTATTAACAGGTTGAGTTTTTTATTAAAATTAAGAAATTTTTTTTTACCTGATTCATATCAACACGTAGGAGATAAAATATTTGTCCATGGGAAAAATCAGATCCTTTTGGTAATTCCTGTGTTGGGAGAAAAAAATAAGCATTTGAAATTATTAATTATAAAACAATATCTTGTAAAAGGATATATACGATATGAAGCCCAAACAACATAACTATCTTAAAACAGATGCATCAAGAAGTTAGCTAAACATAGTTCTTACTAAAGTATTTTAACTGGGAACAATTAGCTAATTGGAAATAATACATATCTACCAGTATTACGTTACATATATGAGCATATATGATTTGATTGCTTATATACGAGATACGAATTTAGAAAATGAAGTTTATCGAAGACCTTAATGTTCTGAAGGCAAAATTTAAAGCTAACCTACAATAACTGTTAAAGAGACCTTGCTGTTGATCTTAGACATGTTGCAGAGGTTGGAAAATTAAAAAAAAACTTGACAAATAGGTTTCACCCAAGTTGACAGGCAGATTTGCACATTATTGAATATTCTGCAAAGAAATAATTCCTTTTGGATCTTATCACTACTTGTGATGAAACATGGATACTAATGATACAGTATACATTCAATACAGTGGTTAGATGCAGATTAAAATCCTAAACACACACCCAAACTAAGCTTAATTCCTGAGAAAACAAGATTGACGATTTGGTGGAATCAAAGGAAAGTTATTAATTATAATCACTTAGGAATGCATTAATTACAATCTCTTAGGAATGCATAGCATTACTGTTAACAGATATTGTGCATTTGGAAATTGTTGTCATCAGAACCAGCATTGGTGAATTAAAAAGGCTATTCTCCATGATAAAGTAAGACCTATGTATCACAAATCATGCTACAAAAACTGAACAAGCTGAAATTTGAAATTTTGCCTTATTCATCACACTTGTCTCCTACAAATTACCACTTTAAACATGTGCAATTGTTTTTTAAGAATAAATGCCTTGCTAATCATAATGATGTTAAAACAGTCTGAATTTATTGATTAGAACTCAGAGGTGAAACTGGCATAAAAATGATTTGCAATCCATGGCAGAAGTGCATTGATGTAAATGGAGCATATTTAAGTTAAATATGTTCAAACAATTTGTGTTTATGAAATTTTAAACATTATGTTCTCAAAATTCTATTCATATAGAACAATCCAATAATTTATCCTTCTTGAACTACCTTTCGAAATTGATCAATCATGGAAGATTTGCATTTAAAACTCTTTTAATACGCTAAAAGCACAATGATCTTTAGATGAAACACGAGGGAAATTTCAAGAAATACATTTAAAAGGTATACATGCAATATATTTTGAAACACAATTCTTATAATCCCTTAAAAGATCTTGAATAATTTTTTTCTGTAAATTTAAGATATAAAGTATTTCATTTTTTCCAGTTTTTAATTTCCTATAATAATAATAAAACCCTTACTGAAACTTTATTTGCTTTGCCAGTATCAAGATTGTACACTTTTCCTACTTTTTTTGTCAATAAATAGATCTTCTCTGTTGGAGTTATTTAAGTAAATTGGATTTCATGTAGATGACACAATTAATTTTGTATAGAATTCTGTTATTTTCTATATTGAGTCACATGTCCTAGTAAAATCACTGACCATTATGTATTTAAACTGTAAATATTTATTATTTTGTTTATTGTTGATATGAATGTATTTGGAAAACTTTGCAATTTATTTCTGCATCAGAAGATTCACTGTCATTACCAGAACTGATGCAATAGTACACATCTTTTTGGGGTATTTGGTATTGGTTAATTATTATTCTCTTTCCAATAAATAATGCTGCTTATTTTATGCTTAGCAATTTTAATATGCAATTTTCAATGATTTGAGTTCTATAATATAAATGTTTATTTTTGAAAATTTGAAAAGTGCATAAACACATGCTTCCATCTAAAAGCTTGTTTACATGTAATATTTTACCAAAAAGATATATTTAAATGTAGCAAATGATATTTTTATTTCAAATAATATACATAAAAGTTTTATTCTACAACATTTGCATTTTTAAAAATCTTTATAGCAATTTTATTAAAAATGAATACCTACCATATTTTTTTAATATATACAAACATATACATGTTTATATTTTAATATTAAAAATATTTCATATTAAAGAAAAGTATACATACATGAGAAATTATATAATTTTCTTCCAGCAATTTAAAAATGTATTCTTTGGTGTCTTTTGGATGAAGCATAGCAAGTTCTTCTATTTGCTTTGGTTCAAGAACTTTTTTGTCTAATAGAATTCTGTAATGTAAAGTTTAAAAATCTTTTCTCAAATCAAATATATATATATATATATAAATAACAAAAGACCTTTCAATACTATATTAATAATTAATTTATTGATGAATAAAAAAATTTTCAGTGCTAAATTAAAAAATACAGAATAAAATTTTTACAATTAATTAAATAAGAGATGATAAATAACCACATATCACAACTAAAGTTATTTTATAATAACTTTAAATAAATAAATTATCTTACATGGTTTAAGGATGTTTTTTTAAATTTTTTTAATAATATTTGTTCAAAAAACTTTTTATATCTGTCCTTCTTCAAAGGAAATATTTATATTCCAGTTAATGTTATAATCATATACATATAAAATCATATACATTTTTTTATCTTAAGATAATAAAATGATTTCTTTAAGCAATGGATAAAACAGATATTTTTACCTGAATATTCTGGCACATTTGGATCCAAATCCATCTCGGACTACAGATGCAGCAATGTCTTCTATAATGCGATGTATAACTTTCTTGAAATTTACAACATACATACCATTTCCTCTATCATCAGCTTTTGAAAGAAATTTTTTTGAGCCTTCACATAGGTTAACAAGAATGCCATTTAATTCCTGAAATGAAAATTCAGAAAGATATTGAATTTGTATCCGCTAATACTAAAAGCATTTAACAAAAACTGAGAAGAAAATAATCAGAATTAAAATATTTTAGTACAAAAATATATGATTAGTTCCAAAATATTTTCTTTCAAATTATAATGAAAAAGCATATCACTGAGTGTATTTTTAAAAACAAGTAGCTGATGCTTTAGTGAATATTGTATAGCTGAAATAATGTCCGCAATACTACAAAAGTTGCCTAAAAGTTGTTTAAAATAAATTGCTGAATGATACAATATTCATCTGCAAAAGTCAATTACAATGTTTAGAAACCATCCCCTCAAATTCTTCTTTATTTTAGAAGGTTACATGCAATTTCATTTTAAATCTTCACAATAAGTTACTGGTAAAAAATTATTAATGTTTTTGTATAATTTCCGTATTGAAATATTTTATGTTAAAAGATAAAATATACTAAATTTTTAATTAAAAGATATTAAAAAAAATTAAAATTTACTTGATGGGTAATTTGACTAGTAGTTGCTACTCTATCAGCAATGTCATGATATGTCACAGGATTACTTGTAGTAGTCAGTGCTTTAAGTTTTTGATCAGATAAATTTATAATTGCTTTTACTACATCAGCTGACTTTTCATCAAAATAATTTGTACAATCCGAAATAATAGCTTCATCTCTGTAAAGAAATCATAAATATTATAAAATGCCTAACTATTTATTTGCAAGTGATTCATTTGAAAGATTTAAAAAATATTGCTTTTCAAGAAAGAAATTATAGGTCAACCATAATTTAAAATAAAGCTCCTACTTCAGAACACAAACATGAAATGTTTGTTTATTTAGTAGTCACTCCACATTAAATATTTATCATAGCAAATCTAAATTTTATAATCATACATTATTAAGTTAATGGACAGAATTATTTTATACTAATTTCATAAGAAATAATAAGGAAGGTATATTAGAAAAAGTTATTTTAAGATTTATCATAAAATAATAAATTGATCAGAAAATTTAATACACAATTATTGCAGCGTTACAATTACATATTAATAATTTACAAAAATATATGTTACTTTTTTTATATAAATGCTACAGTTAAGAAGTTTCTTTTTTAATTCATCTGAAATTTTTTTAAATGGTATAATCAGGTATAAAATTAACCTCCCACATTTTACTAATAGTTTTATCATGATATTGCTAATACAGCATTTCTTTCACATATATTATAGAAGATATAATTTTATGAAAAATTCACAAAATGTTTATTACAAGTGCATGCACAATGGAAATATAATAATGCATAATTGATATAATATTATAAGATTAGGTTACACGAATAAATGAATTTTTAAAGGTATTTCAGTAGTTCTCTATGAATTGTCACAATTTTAAAATTGAAATTATTACTTAAAGACTAGCACGGTTATAAGAAATAAAAATAATTAATTTAAAATTATCTTCAGTGATAAAATAATGTTTGCATAAAAGATTGAGTCTCTTTTAACAAAAACTTAAAAAAATATTTAACTTTTCAAAATAAAAAGAAGTAATTATTCATTTTTTAAATATTTATAAATTTTAAGTAAGAAAAAATTTAAGACTTTTCAAAACTTGAAATATTTTCTATGAAACTTTAATTTGAGAAATGTTATAACAAATATTTAAAATAACTACCTAAAATAATGGTGAAACCTGTCAAAATTAACTCTCCAATAAATATCACTATCGGGGAATTCAATTCTTTGTCGCTTTGCGGGTTGTTCTTCACTTGAGTTGGCTTCTATGTAACGTAATTCAATCTAAGAGAAAATTCAAAAAGAATTATGCATGAAAACACTTATTCAAAGTGACTGTAATTATGCATCTATAATAAATTTAATTAATTAATTTCTTAAAAATAATTTTGTAGTTTAGAAATTTTCTATTCATAAATGTATTATTCACATACCCAGTTGATATTAATAATAGTAATATTTAATTCAATTTAATTAGCTAAAATTTTTTTTCAGAAATAAATTAATGATGAATAAAAAAAAAAAATATATATAAATGTATGTTGTTTAATATAGTTCCGATTCGACAAAAATATTAATTTTCTTAATAAATCAGCTTTTTCCTTAGAATACACATAATAATAAATATATTAATAAATTAGAATTAAAATTAAAATACAAACATTTCTACATAAAAATAGTAATTTTCTTTGGAAACAGTAAATAATATTAAATAAAAAAAAAAAGATGCAAAAACAAAATGAATTTCAGCCTGAAATTCAGAAGTTAGCAAATAATAAATATTTTTAAAACTTATCTTATTAATAATAAAAAATTTAATCTATTATTATATATAGTATGCATAAAAATGTAGGGTATATAGATATTTTTATTAATTACGTAGTCTTTTTATAATCAAATTTTTAATGCAAATTGCCTTCTAATAACATCTAAAATAATAATTTTGTAACTAAAAGCTAGTGTTTTAGTCACAAAATCTCACAGGCAATTGCTTTTGAAAGGGACTTCTTATAAAGTATTAAAAATAATACAAATAAGTTAAAAAAACAACACACATTTATTAAATTTAAAAAGCCCATATAAGTTTCAAAACTTTTGGTTTTATTACACTTCAATATTTAGAGAGGCTTAGTTACATACATACATATATGCAATATATTTTATATACTAAATCAAAAAATTATTCATTAATATCATATTTATTTTATTAAATGTCACTTTAATTTTTAACACATATTAAATTACTAGGTGCCCTTGTTTAGAATAGATAGCCAATATTTTAGTCTTTCTTGTATCCATATAGAATTTTTAAGAAATCAGCAAAATGTCCATGTTTTAAAAATATACATATTTAATTAATTTCAAATCCTTTATATTATTTTTTTTTGTTATATGGAAGTCAGTCAAAAGATGATATAAACTACTATTTTTTACATATGTATATATTTATGTATAATAAACAATTCATATTGCGTATATATATCACAGACAGAGAGTAGAGGATATTATGTCCTTTCTTTTGTAATGAACATGAAAAATGTTAAAATAATTTTTGTTTTCTGGTATCATTTAAAATTCAATTATAATCTTTAAATAACATTTTTATAGATGGTTTATGAAATAGTCAAAATTAATGTGAAACACTGTTAAACTGAAAATTAACACCTATTAAAAATTTATGCACCTAATTTTTGTTTTTTTATTCCGTCAAATATTTTAATCTTAAAATATATTTGCAACTATATAACTTAATAAAAATTATACTTTTCTCTCTTTTTCAAAATATAATTTTTTACACTATTAAAATATCTTTCTCAGCTAAAAGAGAAAAGGAAATTAATTTATCATACAGCACTCACAAATATATGTTAATTTTTTACTTGATATAAATATACATGATATTTTATTCATGAGGTTTTGAACAGTTAGGTACAAAAATTAAATATTTTAATTATTTTGAATAAAGTGATGCTGTTATTTTCAAATATGATAATGATATATGTTATATATGTTATTTTCAAATATGCGATTATCCCAAACTTTTATAGTAATATTTAAAATAATGGCATCAGATCAAATATGGATGATTTGATCTGATGCCATTATTTTAAATATTACTATAAAAGTTTGGGATAATCAAAAAAAATAGGGACCGTAGTAATTTGACATGAAAAATTCTTTTTGCTAAAGTCTGCCAAGTAATGGGTTGCAATTGTAAGAGAAGTGCAAAAAGTACAAGAAACCCGAGCTACCACATTTGGCGATAATAAAATCTTGTGATCTAATATTTAAATTATAATTTTTACTGGTACAAGAACTCTTTTTGGCTTATACTCTTATAAATTTAAGACATAAGCATTAAAAACTAATTGTATAAAAATTAGACTAAACATATGACCAAAGAAACTTTTAAATTAATATTTCATATGGTATGCAAAAGAATATGATAAATATTAATAACAAGTACCTTTGGAACAATGAACATTTCCTGCTCAGAAAGGAAGAGGTCTGGAATTTTTTTATCTTCAAGAGTCTTAGGATAAGGACACCGAATAAGGTAATGATTTTCAATGAGCAATTTAAATTTTTGATATATTTGTTCGGTAGTATAATCCGAAACTGGAAACAAAATGTTAATATAAATGAATAAAACAATACTTGAATGAAACAACTAAACATTTTTGTAATAAATAACTGGAAGAGTTTATTAACTTAAAACAATATAAATATATCTCTCTTACCCTCTTTATATCGAACTTTAACTTCTTGAATAGCTTTACTCATACTTAACTTTCCATGATTAAGTATTTCTACAACTAACATATCAGCTGGATCACCAAATCTGCATAAATATAATTACATTTTTAAATATCAGCTATATAGTTAATAATACCAAAGTTAAATCTGAACTGAATTTATATCTATAAATTGTCCTATTTGAAAGTTGGATGATATTCAAATGCAATTTTTTAATTTTCATAAAGGTAGCTTTCATTTACAGTTAATTTTTATAATCTAAATTTACTATATTTGCTGTTGAATTTAAGCTTTTAATGAAATCAGACCTCTGAAATAATAAACTTTCAGAAAATTAAAAATGAGATGCATGTTAGATCAAAATCTAAGCATCTAATGAAGAAAGTTGTTTTCAAAATTATATGATATATAAAAAATAATTGAAATAATACAATGATGTCTAAATAAACAAAAAATAGTTTTTTATTATAAGAATTTTACAAATAATCTAGGTCTTTATTAAAAACATATATATAAAAAAAATGACAGCAAAATACACAGAATGTAAATTTTCAAATTCCAGAATTGAATACTGAACATTAAAAAATCTAAAATTACATACTTGATTCAACTGCGGAATTAAAAAAATTTCCAGAATTTATATATATATGTGTATATATTTCATGAATAAAATTAACATTTACATATTTTTCAGAAAAGAATATATTAAAAATGCATAAATGAATCAAGGAAAATAATGTATTAACTTACAGTAATTGAGAGCAATGAGCATAACGCTCATAATGTAATAGTCGAAGAACATTTTCTGGTTGTATTGAATATTCAACAACTCCTTTTCATTTTCCACAAACTCACAAAAATTATGCTGAATAAGCACACACAAAGCTGATTTAACCTAAAATTTAGTAAATAAAATATTAACTACAAATTAGAATAAATTCCAAAATATTGCACAAAACTGATACAATGCTTGGAAGAACAATTTACTTTGTACTAAATACATATGAAAATTTCAATTATATTTTTAATTTTTAATGTATGTATATAAATATATATAGCAGTAGTAGCCACAATATGGCTTTTATGCAAATATGAGAAACTAAAATTAATTAATGTACTATAAATTAATATATTTCATTTCTTCTAACAAAGTTATTCAAAAACATTAAAAATAAAATTTTATTTTGATTCTATCAAACAATTTTGTAAAGAAAATCTTAGAAATTATATTTGCTTGCGGATGCTTAACAGAGCAGTTGTCTGCCAAAAGTTTGGTTGATGATTTATTAGGGGCAATTTGCCCAAGTTCAGTCAAATGTGGATTAGTTAAAGCAATGACTGCTTCAAATAAATAAATAGCTCTTTCAAACAAACAAAATAGCGTTTTCAAATATTCCTTCAAGAAATTTGACTTTCAGAGGTAGTGTAGCTGGTTACCTTTAACACAATAAACACATAAAACAATGTTTTTCAACCAAGAATATTATTTTGTTACTTTTTATAAGCAGACATAAAAATTTTTAAAGATTTTAATTAATTTGGACTTTTTTTGGAAGGATTCAAATGATAATCTAATGATGAAATTTTCTTAATATAAGAAGATAAATTTACGGTAGGATCACAAAAGTTTTTTAAATAAAAATAAGTAAACATTGAAAGAAAGAAATGATTTTATTTTTCCTTTGTTAATAATGCAGTGGAAATTTTTTTCCCCTATAGTAAATGACAATAATAATATTTTGATCGACTCAATATTTTTACAAAATATAATTAAGACAATTACAACATTCTTACAAAAGATATGATGCATGCTGATGTAATTTGATGTCATAATGAAATTTAAAATGTCAAATTTATATAGATCATGTATTTTTTTTAGCAGGGTAGGACAAATTTTATAATTTATCTATTTATTTGTTTATTATAATAATAATAATTATTGTTGCTGATCAGAGCAGTTAAGGAAACATAATAATATGTTAGCAAGATGAAAAATAAAAATTGGTCAAATTTTAATTTGAATAATTCCCTTAAAAAACTAATTTTTTTAAGATTAATAAATTAAAAATATATTCTTATTTGATAGGCCTTAGTTACATCTGAACACTAGCTTATTTTTTAAGAATTTAGCATAAATTTTATAAGTATGTAGTCACTTCAGCATCCAAAGTTTTTTCATGCACACAAATTTTGCTATTAGAGAATGAAGTGGCTAAGTAAAAATAATGGCAAATAAATAAATTAATTTGAATAAATAAATATATAATATGGCATGTTAAACAATATATAAACAGCAAATTGCTTTACACATTACTTAACTTTCTAAATCTTTCTAACCTTTTATCTAATTTTAACTAACACATTACAGCAAAGCTATACAAAAAATCATCAAGGATATGTGATAATGAAAATGCAGATTTGCCATGTAACAATAACAGTTAGAAATTTAAAGAATATGATAAACATTGATGAAAATAAAATCGGTTCTTACGTATTAACGGTACCTTGGTGACAGTTGAGCCAATACAGAGCACACGCGGCAGCCGCAGCTACAGATTTGGTGCCAATCTACACTTAAAATTTTTGTTCCAAATAATAAAATATATATGAAACACTTCATTTAAAATCAAAACGCTTTCAAAAATATTTTTATTCTATATAATAAAGATTGGCAACACTTAAAAACCGCCAAGTCTGTCGCCAAGGTACCGTTAATACGCAAGTACCATAAAATCAAAGAAAAACAAGCCACTTGGTTATAGAACTTTTAATTGATTTGTTTATACTGATTTCTCTATACTAGAAATTAACATTTTTGATTAACTGAATCAAAAATTTGATTTATTCAGGATTCAATAAAAAGTTATAATTATATTCAAATTTATACAATAGAAAAAAAAATGCTTTGTTTTTAAGAATTCATGTTATGACCATTTCTGTTTAAATAGCTGTAAAAATATTTTAACAGCTAATGAAGAATAATTGAGTTTTTGCTTTTCCACCTGTTTATGTAAAATTTCATTAGGTTTTTTTTTAAAGTTATTTGTACACATACTTATCTTGTATCATTTGATCTACTCCATTTTGAATGCATTGACTCAATGGTATTTATCATTTTCTGAGTAAAAAAATGAAGAAACTGGTACAATACACATATACCTATATATTTATGAGTTGGTAATTTGTTTCAGTGGAAAAGCAGAACAAAAATACATGCAATCACATAATAATTGAAAATATAAGAAAACTTCAAAACAAAGCTTAATCTAAAATATTGAAAACATACTTTGTTTAAAGGCAAAGCAACCTGAAGTCTAATCAAGTACAAAGGGAAAGACGAAAATTGTTTCATTAAAAAAGTTCCAACTTTTTCAACAATTTCTCCAAAGTATTCTCTCAGAAGTGCAGAACACAAAGATGTTAAAGTTTCAGACATCTTGATTTAAATATCACAGCATCTGTAAAAATGCATACGAATAAAAATTTAATGAAAAATTATGAGAAATAGATTTTAGAATGAATATAAAATATCGAGCTAATCACAGTTTTTAACCCTTGGATTTGGTGTCTTTTGTTTTTGTTATCAAGTAGATGATCACAAACTAAGTGTGGTTTCCTGTTGTTGTCTTCAAAATTCTTATTTGATTCAGTTCTTAGTTTATATGGAACTTCCTTTCCTATTTGTATCATAAATCTAGAATTTTCTTTTTCTAGAAAGAATGAAAAGTAACATATACATTGGGGAATCAACAGGTATGAAATAGAAGGGAGTTTAAAATTCCATTATTTTCCATCCGAATTCAGTTGCAGTTAGTCTTAGTTATTTTCTTAACTTATTGAGGTATCTAGACATGATGATTTTTATTTAGGAGGGAGAGAGAGATAAAGGGATTCAGGTATTATTTAGAATTTCTGATCTGGATAGGTAAAAAATTTCATTTTATTCTGATTCAGCTTTGTTATTCCTTATATTTTTTCTTATGTGTTTACCAAGAATTATTTGAATTTTATGGACAATATTTAAAGATGTCAGCTAAAAGATGATTTTTATGGAAATTGTTTAAAAAATATTAAATCCTCCATTGATGTGTTAATAAGTTTTTTTTAACAAATTTAGCAGAAACAAATCAAAATGCCTATTTTAATATTAGATTGGATAATTGTTTGAAGTGCCAGTGTAAAATGCACTTCTACGTAGTGTGATGCATATTTTAAAACTCCAATTTATATGACTATTTCATCTCAATGAATTTTTAATTGTTTAAGAAAAGATAAGTGACAATTTTTTACAACCAACACTGCCTTTGTTAATGTAAAACGTTCTATTTAAATTTTTAAAAGCAACACTTTTTGTTCATTCAAGAATAAATTTTAAAGTATTTAAATGTAAAGTATTTAGAGAATAAAGTTAAGAAAGTTTTTATATTAAATTATTTTATATAATTCTAGCTTAAATAGGTAATTTTCAATGTTTTCCAAATTATTACAATCCCTGTTCTACTAAATTTCAACATTTTTTGTTTCATAAAGTCATATTTTCCTTTTTTCTTAAAATTCTGTTGCATGACAATCAACGAAAATGCCTTTGTAGGGGTTTCATTTCTGTCGAAAATGCAACTTCGTTATGAAAAATAAATAAATAATAATAATAATAAACCCTCCAAATATAAGGAACTCCTTAAACGATTTTTAGATGCATCAATATTTATTTTTAATTGCATTTAGACTTTAAATATGGTTTTTTATTGTTGTTGTTAAAATATGAAACAGAAGTTTAGACAAACATCCACTTAAATAAAACAAATTGTTACATAATATGAATTTGGTCACCGACTTACATTCGGAACAATTCCCTTTATTTAATCAAAAGAAAAAAAAAAATTTGTTCGTAATTATATTTTACTATAAGAGTCATAATTTTACTGGATGGAATATACACACATTCATTTTTATGTATACATAAATAATATAATCAAATGAAACAACTTACAAAAGTTCTATAAAAACAATCAGTATACTTGATCATATGAGAATTAAGCTTTCATAATAAACACATGTTTATACGTAAACAAAAATGTCTTAAAAGTTGTAGTGCGTATTTTGCCAGCGTTTTCTGTTTTTTTCATATTTGGACCCAATTTGAATTTGAATCTTAAACTGTGTGCTAGAATTCACATGATCAGTTAGCGCAAGAGGCTTTTCACGTATTGAAGTAATATTTAATATCGAAAATTTGAATTAACTAAAAGTTTTGTTGTAAGATATTTTAGTATGGTCAGGCATTAATGTTATTATTTACAATTTGAAAATTTAGAATATTGCTGAGACATGAAGTATTTTCAAAAGAAATAACTATTGATATTTTATAAGCGTTCTTTTTTACTAAATTTTGAGATTCTTATGGATTAGTTTATTTCATTACATAACTTCACTATTATTGGTATTGATAACTATTGATATATCTGAACTTATGGAGCATACTAGCCTTGAATGGGCTTTATCTCCTGTAATTGCAGAACATACCATAGGGCATTTATAATATTCAATTCAATAATGTTCATATTTCTATATTGTACATAATTTATGTGATGATGAAAAGCCCTTTCCTATTTGACGCATTTCCTATGCCAATTTAGAACTTACTTTGCAGGAACTACCAGTCCCCGGCTCGTGGCCCAGAGGCAACGCGTATAGATAGCGTGCAGAAGGGTCAAAGTTCGAATCCATTGACGGCATTGTTATAGTCACTGCTTTCTGAAACAGACTCTCTGGCGATTTAGATTATATGTGTAGAAGTAGGTCGCACCTATAGTCAGGTTGCCTGGTGAGAGTTTCCAAGTTTTCTCCCATAGGACACACATATGGAGCAGTTACTCCTAAAAGTCATTCTGGTAGCCCCTGCCTTCTCCATCACCCGTGGATGGGCTGTTCATGGCATAAAACATTAGGCTCACTCTCGCCTTTCTAACTAGTAGGAGCCCTAAGTACGTGGTGAAGAGTGGAGAAATGATCGTGAGGAAGCTTGAGGCTGAAATAGGACGCCCCTAAAGAAAAGTAGGTATTATAATTGATTTGAAAGCAAAAGTTTGCGTTTGATTGCTAGTCTGCTCTAGGCTAGCAATTAGGCTGTTGAATTTAACACTCGCGCCCGTTGCCTTCGGAACGGCGTTTTTAACGTGTGGTATTAATGGACAATTTTGGATCTAACAACAACCCAAGGTATTTATATTCAGTTACTCAAAGGGCATGCAGATTAGCTGAAAAGAGTAACACTTCATAAAATTCATCAGGCGATTTTGGATTTTTCGGTGGTTAGTAATTTTTATGTTTTATACATTCGCAGCAGCATTTTGGAGAGTTTTGTCTTGTGCGGCTATGCTGTCGTCTGCGTAGTAGAACAGTGAGTGTTGACTTGTTGTTTCGGAACTTTTGTTTCATAGGTTGAAAATATGATTTCCATGAGAGGTGCTGATCTAGAATAACTCTTAAATATTTAGCTTGATTATTCCCAAGAGTGTGGCAATTTTGAAAGAATATATTTACAATGTTATTTCCTCTGAAAAGTAAAACTGCTTTTTGTTTTAGAAACTTTTATGGCAATTGAACTTTAATGGCAACTTTTGGCCTTTGGAAAAACAATAATTAAGTTCAGATAGATATCGATTAAGGCAAAAGTCAGGAAGTTTGCATTTTTGATTTTAGGAAGGATGGTTGTCACCAGCATATGAGCTGATGGTCGAGTGGCTAGCGCTCTGGCACTCGGTACCACAGGTTTCGTGTATGTGTCCGTCCCGGCTGTGCCATGGATGTTTGTAGTGGTTCGAATCCACTTTAAATCGTAGGTCCTGGTCGTAGAGCATTGTGGGGATAGTGTGACTCCCATCCGTAGTATATCTTCAAGTTAGACGTGTCCTTTGTAATGCTAAATGAGTAACAGCGGCGCAGCCCTTGCTTATGGCATAAAGATTAACTGTCTCTGTATTGGCAGGTGCTTTTAGCAACAACAATTGTATCATCAGCATAAAATGCCAAAAAGTCAATGTCTTTGGATATGCCCTTGTTAAAGACAGAACCGAAGAGAAGAAATTTTACTATCTTGAGTGATATAGCTTGTACGAGTCTGGTTGAAGAAATACTTTAATTAATTTTAACGTTTAATAGAGTAAGAATTGATTATTTTAATGAGAGGCAAGACATTTATACATGGTCATTTTAGATGCAAGACCCTCAATCAAACGCTGACGAAGGCTTCTGGAAGAAAGATCGCACCTGTGTATTTTTTGTTCTGTAAATCAAAGAAAATAAATTCTGTTATGCAAAATAATTAGTGAGTTGTCGAAAAATTAAAACAGAAACTATATTATCAGGAATGAAAATGTTGTTTTGAGTAATATGGTGGTTAAGATGGTTGAAGAGGATCCCTTCGCTAATTTCGTTGATGCTAGAAAGTAATGAAATGGCCTGTAATTTTCAGGGTTTGTAGAATACCTACCGCGCATTAGAATTGAAAGGATTGCTGCAATTTTCCGAAATTTTTGGGAAATATTAAAATTTAATAATGATTCTTGTAATGATAATGATGGAGACAAAGTAAATTCTCCATCATTTTGTTTGTAATCTCATCAATTTCTGAGGATTTCTTTATTAGCAGTTGTTGAATGGCTTGAACATTTTCAGAAGGTTGAACTGTTGGTATACAGTCCAGGTTAGGAGAATTGTACATTTATCAGTGATAACATTAATCAAATCCTTAGTTTGTTGTTGGTGTGTTTTATTGGTTCGAAATTGAAGATTTAATTGTCAGTAATAAGTTCTACTTTTTCTTTATCAGTGTTTTTAATATAATTTCCAGAAATAAGTTCTGTAATTTTACGTTTTTTAGTTTTGAGGTTCCAAGCAAAATTCCACAAAGTAACATTTTCTGAATTTATGGATCGAGTTTATCTGTCCAATTTTTTATATAATCATATAAAAATCTATTAATTTTTTTGTGGATTTGGTTAAAAAATTTTTTTTTTTTATCTTGTTTGTGGTGGATTCCTATTATGTGGCAAATTTTTTAGCTTTATTACATTCTTTCAAAAAATTTTTGATGTCAAAATGAATCTATTTGTAATTAGGGTTGAACTTTTTGAAACAAATTTGTAAAAATTGTCATGATTTGTTGACATTTCCACATATTATTATTAATATGTTACCGGTTCGTCACTGTTATTTCACCATCATTGTTTTGAGAAGTTACCTGTTTATTACTATTATTCCCCCTATATCTTGTATAAAATTGCTATTTTTTATTTTTTACAGGAATACTTCTAAATATTAAATAAAAGAATTGGTTTTAGAAAATGTTTCACAAGGTTAAGATTTGTTCTACATATTGATAAAAGTAGAAAAATACTGACATAAATCACCCTAAAAAGATAATCGATGATGATGGTGTTTACAAGATGCTAATAACGAATCTATAAATAAAGAATTATTTTACTTTTTTTTGTATCGTATATCCTTTTTTTACATATTGTATTTTACATAGTAAAATACGATACGTAAAAAATAATTCAATGTGTGATAATGTTCCGGGATACGATGCGATGACACGTGTCTTCGACATATAGAAAATGATTACGGCCAATAGGGAGGGTTAGTGGAAGCCGATTTGTGCTTCGTATAAGAGGAGATCTAAACACATAATTTGTCGAAATTTATGTGTGATAAAGATTTTGGTTTGGTGCTCTACGGTCATTTTTTTGCACACTTTAGGCTAATTAGACAGGGACCTACAGTTTAACATGGACTCCGAACCACTCACAAACATCCATGCCACCGTTAACTTCGAACTTGAAGCCTATGGTACCAGGAGGAATTTTAGGGAATAACTTCGTGGCGTTTGGGAAAACGAGGAAAACTCCCAGCGGGTTAGCCTAACTATCGATTCAAGATGCTTTACATACCACAATCGCTATCAAGTTTCCTACTTTTTGAAAGCAGTAACTATAACAATTGCGCTAGCGGATTCCGACCTCAGCCCTCCTACTCCCTAGTTGCGCATGTTGTCAATCAGCCACAAGTCTGATTGTCTTTCTGAAAACAGTGTCTGCTGTAAGTGTGATGTGAATAGAACATGAGGCCTGAATGGCTAAGGCTCTGGGGCTCAGGTTTCGGGCTCGAGTCAAGGCGGGGCCTCGGATGTTTGTAATGATTCGGCATTCACCTTAAGCCGTAGATCCTGGTCTCATACGACTGTAAAAGCGTCATAGAGCATAATGAGACTTCACACCTACATCATTCCCAAACTGTACAGGGGCAACTCAGCTCTAAGTGCAGTGATGTGGTGTGATTTAGTAGTAGATAGAAACTTTTTGCCTTTTTTTTTCAGACTTTCTTGGATGGATTGTTACCGGAACATTAGCAGAGTGAAGAGAAGCGTTATTGATAAAATCGTTGGTGCTATATAACCTTTAAAATTCAAAATGATATTGTGTGTCATCCTAATAAACATTTCTCATCTTTGATAAAAACAAAATTCTAATTTATTGATGTTTCTGGATGTATTTTGATCATAGAATGTTAAATAATCCTCAACCACCAAAAGCGAAATCTTGGAAATACGTTTAAATTTTATGAGATATACTGAAATCCCTAATTTATTCAAATAAGCAAATTGTTTTTCTGTTCTTTGTTTTTTTCTTCCTTCTGTAGTGAATATGGTTAAGAATCATTCCCACTACCACTCTTTGAACTGAAAAAAAAGCATGGATTGCAACGACACCTCGCGAAGAAATAAATGTCGACAGGATTTGAATTTATTCGAAAGGCGCCAGCGAAGTTTACTTTAAAACTGTTAGCCAGGAAACAGAAAAGGCAGAAGAGCTGTTGATTTACTTTATGCCCGTGAATCAGCAATTATTCTTTTAACAGCAGAAGGCGTTGTTTGCATAATTTTTGTTGAGCAGCAGAGAGCACCTGGCCGAATCTTTGTTTGCTTTAACAAGGAAGATTTGAATGGATTTTAAAGTAAAGTCTGTTTGAAGGGAGCCGGTTCCGAAATCGAAGGAACGTGAAAAGGTTTTGTGATCATGGTAATTAGTTTTGAAATATCATTTCCGGAAATTTGTTTAAAAAAAGAAGCAAATAAGCTTTGTGCTTTTAGTTTAGAACCATGACGATCAACTAAATTTATTTCATTTTTAAACTAATCTTTGGGAAGGGGGAGGGTTTCATTGAAATTTTGTGTTAGACGTATGCACAAAGAATGGATTCTTTTAAACAAAAATTTTTGATGGCTAAACAAATATTTTTTTTTTATTGATTTGATTGTTATTCTACACAGGAATGTTGCAATTCTATTAAGATTATTTGTTTACCAACTGATTCATTTTGGATACGAATAATGTATTAAATATTTATTGCATGATATGTATTTAACTGGGGCCTGATGGCCGAGTGACCACCGCTCTGATGTTCGGTGCCATGGATGCTTGTAGGGGTTCGGAATACACTTTAAATCGTAGGCCCCGGCTGCAGAGCATTGGGCTTAGAGCTGACGATCCTACCCCATAAAAAACATCTCCGGTCTAGAAATCTGCCAGCGGACAGATGGCCTTGCCCACCATGGGGATGTTGCGTCACTGATAATAAATATGTATTTTTCAGTGGTCTGATAGTCGAGTGACTAGCGCTCGGTGCCGCAGGTCACGAGTTCGAGTCCCTACGGTGCCATGAATGCTTATAGTGGTTCGGAATCCACTTTAAACCTTAGTTCCAGTCTCATATGGCTGTAAGAGCAACACATAGCCGAGTTAGACTTCTCACCCATATCATTCCCATACTATATAGGGGCAATTCAGCTCTAGGCGATGTGATGTGGTGTGGTGTAGTAGTAGTGGGTAGAATCTTTTTCGTTTTGTAAGTCTACTTGTATGGATTGTTACTGGAACATTAGCAGTGTAAAGTGAAGCGTTATTGATAAAATCGTTGTTGCTATATGATATTTAAAAATTCAAAATTATACATTGTTTCCTTATAATGAACATATTTCATCGTAAATAAAAACAAATTTTTAAATTTATTGATGCTTCTGGATGTATTTTGATAAGAGAATGCTAAATCATCCTCAACCACCAAAGCGAAATTTTGCAAATACGTGTTTAAATTTTACAAGATATACTGAAATCCATAATTTATTCAAATAAGCAAATTGCTTTTTCTGTTCGTTTTTTTAATCTCCTGTGATGAACAGGGCTAGAAATCATTCACACTACCACTCTTTGAACTGTAAAAGAAATGCATGGATTGCAACAACACCTTGCGAAGAAATAAATGTAGACAGGATTTAAATTTATTCGAAGAGCGCGAGAGAAGTTTACTTTAAAACTGTTAGCCAGGAAACAGAAAGGGCTGTTGATTTACTTTATGTCCGTGAATCGGCAATTATTCTTTTAATGTCAACAGCAGAAGGCGTTGTTTGCATAATTTTTGTTGAGCAGCAGAGAGCATCTGGATGAATCTCTGTTTGCTTTGAGAGGGAAGATTTGAGTGGATTTTTTGTGTAGCGTCTGTTTTCAGATAGCCGGTTTCCGAAAGCAAAGGAACGTGAAAAGATTTTCTGATCGTGGTAATTAGTTTTGAAATATCAGTTCCTGAAATTTGTTTAAAGAAGCGAAGCAGCCATGTGTGCTTTATTTTAGAATCACGACACTGAACTGAATTTATTTCATTTTTAAACTAATCTTAAGAGGAGGGGGAGGTGTTTGATTCGAATTTTTGTGTTAGATGTAAGCACAAAAGAGTGGAATTTTTTTTTTACTAATATTTTTAATGGCTAAGCAAATAGTTTTTTTTTATTGAATTGATCGTTATTCTATACAGGAATGCTGCAATTCTATTGACATTATATGTTTACAAATTGATTCGGTTTGGATAGATATAATGTATTAAATATTTATTGAATGGTATGTATTTAATTGGAGCCTGATGGCCGTGTGGGCTAGCTCTCTGTACCACAGGTTTCGTCCGAGTTCCGGCGGAGCCATGGATATTTGTAGTGGTTCGGCATCCACTTTAAAAGGCTAAAAAGAACTAGGCCCCTGTCTAAAGAACACAAAGTGTGCACAAGATGATCGTAGAGCGACAAACAACACCGCATGCCCTTAATTAGGGGCAATTTTAGACGCTGCGAACCTCTATGCATATCTCATATATTCGCACAGATTAGTTTTGAAGGAGGACAGTACCCTCCGGGAGGAGTTTTGGTAACTGCGTGTCGTATGGGAAAAAAAATTAGGAAAACTCCAAGCGAGGTAGTCTGACTGTCATTTCGAGGAGATGCCTTTCAGAAAACAGCCATTGCTGTATGAGTAGTCAGTGGATAGAGTCTTTTTTTCTTTTGCAAGCCCACTTTCATGTATTGTTACATTATTTTGGTTTATCGCTCTTCGTAATTTTGTGCACACTTTAGGGTAATTTGACAGGGACCTACGGTTTAACATGGATTCCGAACCACTAACAAACTTCCATGCTTCCATCAGAATTCGGACCTGAAGCCTGTGCTACCATTGGTCAGAGCACTAGCCATTTGTCCATCACTCCGCATGGATTGTTACAGGAATATTAGCAGAGTAAAGTGAAGCGTTATTGATAAAATCGTTGGTGCTATATGACATTTAAAATGATACTGTGTTTCATCATAATAAACATTTCTCATCTTTGATAAAAACAAAATTCCTAATTTATTGATGTGTCTGGATGAATTTTGATCACAGAATGTTAAATAATCCTCAACCACCAAAGTGAAATCTTGCAAATACGTGTTTAAATTATATGAGATATACTGAAATCCCTAATTTATTCAAATCAGCAAATTGTTTTTTTTCCTGTGGTGAATAGGTCTAGAAATCATTCGCACTACCACTCTTCGAACTGAAAAAAGAACTGCATAGATTGCAACAACACCTCGCGAAGAAATAAATGTTGGCAGGACGTATTTATTCGAAAAGCGAGAGAGAAGTTTACTTTAAAACTGTTAGCCAGGAAACAGAGGAGCTATTGATTTACTTTATGCCCGTGAATTGGCAATTACTCTTTTAGTGTCAACAGCAAAAGGCGTTGTTTGCGTAATTTTTATTGAGGAGCAGAGAGCACCTGGCTGAATCTTTGTTTGCTCGGAGAGGGAAGGTTTGAGTGGATTTTTGAGTAGCGTCTGTTTGAAGAGAGCGAGGAACGTGAAAAGGTTTTCTGATCATGGTGATTAGTTTTGAAATATCAGTTCCTGAAATTTGTTTAAAGAAGCGAAGCAGCAGTGTGCTTTAGTTTTAGAATCATGAAACTCAACTAAATTTATTTCATTTTTAAACTAATCTTTGGGGGGGGAAGGGGTGAGGGTTTGATTCAAATTTTGTGTTAGACGTATGTATAAAGAATGGATTTGGTTTTTTACTAAACGTTTTTAATGGCTAAACAAATAGTTTTTTTTTTTATCGATTTGATTGTTATTCTACATATGAATGTTGCAATTCGATTAAGATTATTTGTTTACCAACTGATTCATTTGGGATATACATAATGTATTAAATATTTATTGTATGGTATGTATTTATTTCTTATTGAATAATGAGTAAAATGATATTTTATAAAGAAGTTATAATTAAAATTTAAAAACTGATCATTGTGTTGATAAATTCCATACTCAAATTTGTGAAAAGGTTTTAGAAAAAAGGAAATCAGCTGATGTATGAATGATGTTGTAATAGTTAGTTGAAATGAAAACATGATTATTGCAGTTTCATTATTATTATCATCATTATCATCAGTGGGGCAACAGCTCTTGGTGGGTCATGGACGTCTGTTTGCTGGTTGACGGATTTCTAAACAGTAGATGTTTTTTCTTTTTAGAGGTAAGATTGTCAATCTTACCTCTACAGTCATATTAGACAGGGACCTACGGTTTAAAGTGGATTCCGAATGACTACAATCATGCATATCACCACCGGGACTCGAACCCTGTGGTACCAAGCGCCAGAGTGCTAGACATTCGGTGATTCAAACCCCTCCTCCTTTCTGAAAGCAGTGACTACAACAATGACGCCAGTGGATTCGAACCTCGACTCTCCTGCTCACTAGTTGAGCACGTTGCCTCTGAGCCACGAGTCAGGTTATCTGTCTCAAAAGAGTGACTGCTGTACGCGTCAGCGGATAGAACCTTTTTTTCTTTTATTAGCTTACTTAGATGGATTGTTACATTAGGAAAAATGGATTGGAACGTTAGTAACAGTTGGGCTGACATGTTCGTAGGCTGACACATAGATGACGCTACTAGTATTAAATTCATATGATTTTTAGTTAGCCCTAACTTTCAAAAGACACGTGCATAAATTTGACTGCTGTTGCACTATTAGTGTGTGAGTTATAGCATTTTTAGTGAGGCAACTTTTGTTAGTTTGAAAAAATGGATAAAAAGGAATTTCGTGTGTTAATTAAAGCATCGCTTTTTGGCAAAAAAAAAATACTATTGAAGCCAAGGCTTGGCTTGATAAACATTATTTGGACTTTGCACCAGGAAAATCAACATAGTGAAGTGGTTTGCTAAATTTAAACGAGGCGAAATAAGCACCGTGGACGATGCACGCAGTGGACGCCCCAAAGAGGCTGTTACCGACAAAAACATCAAAAAGTCCACAAAATAATTTCTGATAACCATAAAGTGAAGTTGATTGAGATAGCTGAGACCCTAAAGTTATCAAAGGAACGTGTTGGATTTATCGTGAAGGAATATTTGGATAAGCGAAAGCTCTTTTTCAAAGTGGGTACCGCGCAGAGCTCACAATCGACCAAAAACGACAATGAATTGATGATTCTAAGCAGGGTTTGGAGCTGTTCAATCTTAATAGACCCGAATTTTTTGCGTCGATATGTGTTAATGGATGAAACATGGCTCCATCATTTCACACCGGAGTCCAATCGACAGTCAGCCGAGTGGACTGCACGTGATGAACACTAAAAATGCTATAACTCACACATCTATAGTGCAATAGCTATCAAATTTATACACGTGTCTTTAGAAGGTTAGGGGTAACGAAAAATCATATGGATTTAATACTAGTAGAGCCATCTATGTGTCAGCCTACGAACTTTTCAGACCACCTTTTTACAGTAGTTTCTTTGAAGCGTTAATTGATAAAATCGTTGGTGCTATATAACATTTAAAATTCAAAATGATAGTATGCGTCATCATAATAAACATTTCTCATCTTTGTTAAAAACAAAATTCCTATTTTATTGATGTTTCTGGATGTATTTTGATCATAGAATGTTAAATAATCCTCAACCACAAAAGCGAAATCTTGCAAATACGTGTTTAAATTTTACAAGATAACTTGAAATCCATAATTTATTCAAATAAGCAATTTTTTTCTTCTGCTGTAATGAACATGGTTAAGAATCTTTCGCACTACCACTCTTCGAACTGAAAAAGAACTGCATAGATTGCAACAACACCTCGCGAAGAAATAAATGTCGGCAGGATTTGAATTTATTCGAAAAGTGCGAGAGAAGTTTGCTTTAAAACTGTTAGCCAGGAAACAGAAGAGCTGTTGATTTACTTTATGCCCGTGAATCGGCAATTATTCTTTTAGTGTCAACAGCAGAAGGCGTTGTTTGCATAATTTTTGTTGAGCAGCAGAGAGCACCTGGCTGAATCTTTTGTTTGCTTTAACCAGGAAGATTTGAGTGGATTTTTGAGTAGCGTCTGTTTGAAGAAGAGCCCGTTCCGAAAGCGAAGAACGTGAAAAAGGTTTTCTGATCATGGTAATTAGTTTTGAAATATCAGTTCCTGAAATTTGTTTAAAGCAGTAAATCGGCTGTGCGCTTTAGTTTTAAAATCATGACGATCAACTAAATTTATTTCGTTTTTAAACTAACCTTGAGGAGAGGGGAAGAGAGTGTTTGATTCAAATTTTGTGTTATACGTATGCACAAAGAATGCATTTGGTATTTTTACTAAATATTTTTAATGGCTGAGCAAATAGTTTTTTATTAATTTGATTGTTATTCTACACATGAATGCTGCAATTCTATTAAGATTAATTGTTTACCAGCTGATTCTATTTGGATAGATATATTGTATTAAATATCTTTTGCATGGTATGTATTTTGAGGCTTTATGGCCGAGTGACTAACGTTCTCGCACTCTGTGCCATGGATGCTTATAGTGGTTCGGAATCTACTTTAAACGGTAGGTTCCGGTCTCATATGGCTGTAAGAGCGTCACAGAGCCCAGTCATTCTCACCCACATGGTTCCCAAACTGTATAAGGGCAACTGAGCTCTAGACGATGTGATGTGGTGTGGTGTAGTAGTAGTAGTACTAGTGGGTAGAATCTTTTTTCCTTTTTGCAAGCTTACTTGGATGGATTGTTACTGGAACATTAGCTGAGTAAAGAGAAGCGTTATTGATGAAATCGTTGGTGCTGTATAGCATTTAAAATTCAAAATGATAGTGTGTGCGTCATCATAATAAACATTTCTCATCTCTGATAAAAACAAAATTCCTAATTTATTGAGGTTTCTGGGTGTATTTTGATCATAGAAAGTTAAATAATCCTCAACCACAAAGCGAAATCTTGTAAATACGTGTTTAAATTTTACAAGATATACTAAATCCCTAATTTATTCAAATAAGCAAATTGGTTTTTTTTTTATTTCCTATGGTGAACAGGGTTAAAAATCATTCACACTGTTCGAATTGAAAAAGAACTGCATGGATTGTAACGACACCTCGCGAAGAAATAAATGTCGACATGATTTGAATTTATTCGAAAAGCGCGAGAGAAGTTTACTTTAAAACTGTTAGCTAGGAAACAGTAGATGTGTTGATTTACTTTATGCACGGAGTCAGCAATTATTTTTTTAGTGTGAACAGCAGAAGGCGGTGTTTGCATAATTTTTGTTGAGCAGCAGAGAGCACATGGCTGAATCTTTTGTTTGCTTCGAGAGGGGAGATTTGAGTGGATTTTTGAGTAGCGTCTGTTTTCAGAGAGCCGGTTCCGAAAGCGAGGAACGTGAAAAGGTTTTCTGGTCATGGTGATTAGTTTTGAATTATATCAGTTCCTGAAATTTGTTTAAAGAAGCGAAGCAGCTGTGCGCTTTAGTTTTAGAATCATGATACTGAACTAAATTTATTTCATTTTTAAACTAACTTTGGAGGGTTGGGAGGAGTGTTTGATTCAAATTTTGTGTTAGATGAATGCACAAAGAAGGAAACTAAATATTTTTCATAGCTAAACAAATAGTTTTTAATGTTTTGATTGTTATTCTATACACGAATGTTGCAGTCCTATTAAGATTATTTTTTACTTATTCATTTTGGATTGATGTAATGTATTAAATATTTATTGCATGATATGTATTTAATTGGAGCTTGATGGCCGTGTGACAAGCGTTCCGGCGCTCAGTTCCACAGGTTTCGGTAGGAGTCGCGGCGTTGCCATGGATGTTTGTAGTGGTTCGGAATCCACTTAAACTGTGGGCCCCTGTCTAATTAGCCCAAAGTGTGCACAAAATGATCGTAGAGGGACAAACCATACCACACCTGACCCCGTATCTAGGGCTATTTTAGACTACGAGTTAGAAAGATGAGGGCGAACCTCTATGCATATCTCAAATATTCCCCCGACTGGTTTTGAAGAAGGACAGTACCCTCCGGGAGATGTGTTCGGGAGTAACTGCGTGTCGTATGGGAAAAAATTAGAAAAACTCCCAGCGGGTTAGTTTGACTGTCATTTCAAAGGGATATCTTTCTGAAAAAAGGGACTGCTGTATGAGTAGTCAGTGGATAGTCTTTTTTTTTCCCTTTTGCTAGCTTACTTTCATGGGTTGTTACGGTTTGTCGTTCTATGACTATTTTGTGTACATTTTAGGCTAATTTGGCAGGGACCTACCGTTTAACGCGATTTTCGAAAAACTAACAAACATCCAGGCCTCCACTAGAATTCGAACCTGAAGTCTGGGATACGACTAGTCAGAGCGCTAGTCATTTGTCTATCAGGCCGTACGGGTTGTTGCAGGAATATTAGCAAACTATAGTGAAGCGTTATTGATAAAATCTTTGGTGCTATACGACATTTTAAAATTGAAAATGATACCTTGTTTCATTATAATAAATATTTCTCATCTTAGATAAAACAAAATTCCTAATTTATTGATGTTTCTATATGTATTTTCATAAGAGATTGTTAAATTATCATCTACCACGAAAGCGAAATCTTGCAAATACTACGTGTTTAAATTTTATGAGATAAACTGAAATAAATAATTTATTCAAATAAGCAAAATTTTTTTTTTTCCTGTGATGAACAGTGTTAGGAATTATTCACATTAGCACTCTGAAAAATAACTGCATGGATTGCAACAACACCTCGCGAAGAAATAAATGTCGACAGGATTTGAATTTATTCAAAAAGTGCGAGAGAAGTTTACTTTAAAAGTGTTAGCCAGAAAACAGAAAGGGCAGAAGAGTTGTTGATTTTCTTTATGCCCGTGAATCGACAATTATTCTTTTAGTGTCAACAGCAGAAGACGTTGTTTGCATGATTTTTGTTGAGCAGCAGCCGAGCACCTGGATGAATCTTTTGTTTGCTTTGAGAGGAGAAGGTTTGAGTGGATTTTTGAGTAGCGTCTGTTTGAAGAGAGCGAGGAACGTGAAAAGGCTTTTTGATCATGATAATTAGTTTTGAAATATCAGTTCCTGAAATTTGTTTAAAGAAGCGAAGCAGCTGTGTGCTTCAGTTTTTAAAACATGACATTCAACTGAATTTATTTCATTTTTAAACTAATCTTTGGGGGAGGGGGAGGGAAGTTTGATTCAACTTTTGTGTTAGACATGGACAGAGAATGGATTTTTTTTTGATAAATATTTTTAATGACTTAACAAACAGTTTTTTATTGATTTGATTGTTATCCTATGCACGAATGTTGCAATTATGTTAAGGTTATTTGTTTACCAACTGATTCCTTTTGGATACGAATAATGTATTAAATATTTATTGCATGGTATGCATTTAATTGGGGCCTGATGGTCGAGGGACTATCGCTCCGGCTTTCAGTGCCGCAGGTTTCGGTTTTGAGTCCCGGCTGTACCATGGATGTTTGTTGGTGGTTCGGAATCCCCGTTAAACTGTAGGTCCCAGTCTAATTAGCCTAAAGTGTGCACAAAATGACCGTAGAGCGACAAATCACACCTCACCCCCCGTATCTAGGGCTATATAGACCCTGCGAGTTAGAAAGGTGAGGGTGATATGCATATCTCAAATATTCCCACCGACTGGTTTTGAAGGAGGACAGTACTCTCCGTGAGAAGTTTTCGGGGGGTAACTGCGCGTCGTATGGAAAAAAAAATTAGAAAACTCCCAGTGAGTTAATCTTACTATCATTTCCAGGAGATGTCTTTCTGAAAACAGTTACTGCTGTATGAGTAGTCCGTGGATAGAGTATTTTCCCCTTTTGCAAGCTTACTTTCATGGATTGTTACATTGGCTTGGTTTGTCGCTCGACGGTAATTTTGTGCACACTTTAGGTTAATTTGACAGGGACTTACAGGTTAACATGGATTTCGAACCACTAACAAACTTCCATGCTTCCACCAGGATTTGAACCTGAAACTTGTGGTACCATTGGCCAGAGGGCTGGCCATTTGGCCATCAGGCCGCATGGATTGTTACAGGAATATTAGAAGAGTAAAGTGAAGCGATAATTGATAAAATCATTGGTGATATATGACATTTAAAGTTCAAAATGATATAGTGCATCATTATAATAAATATTTATCATCTTTGATAAAAACAAAATTCCTAATTTATAGATTTTTCTGGATATATTTTGATCAAAGAATGTTAAATATCATCAACCATGAAAGCGAAATCTTGCAAATACGTGTTTAAATTTTATATATTAATTTTATTATATACTGAAATCCCTAATTTATTCAAATAAGCAAATTGTTTTTTTCCTGTGGTGAATATGGTTAGAAATCATTCACACTACCACTCTTTGAATTGAAAAAGAACTGCATGGATTGCAACAACACCTCGCGATAAAATAAATGTCGACAGGACGATTTTATTCGAAAAGCGAGAGAGAAGTTTACTTTAAAGCTGTTAGCCAGGAAACAGAAAGGACAGAAGAAGCTATTGATTTACTTTATGCCCGTGAATGAGCAATTATTCTTTTAGTGTCAACAGCAGAAGGCGTTGTTTGCATAATTTTTGTTGAGCAGCAGAGAGCACCTGGCCGAATCTTTGTTTGCTTTAACAAGGAAGATTTGAATGGATTTTTGAGTAGCGTCTGTTTGAAGAGAGCCCGTTCCGAAATGTGAGGAATGTGAAAAGGTTTTCTGATCATGGTGATTAGTTTTGAAACACCAGTTCCTGAAATTTGTTTAAAGAAGTAAATCACCTGTACAATTTAGTTTTAGAATCATGACGCTGAACTAAATTTATTTCATTTTTAAACTAATCTTAGGGGAAAGGGGAAAGGGTGTTTGATTCAAATTTTGTGTTAGACGTATGCACAAAGAATGGATTTGGTTTTTTTTTTAAATAAATATTTTTAATGGCCAAACAAATAGTTTTTTTTTATTGATTTGATTGTTATTCTATACATGAATGTTGCGATTATTTGTTTACCAACTGATTCATTTTGGATAGATTTAATGATTGAATATTTATTACATGATATATATTTAATT
Source organism: Caerostris extrusa (assembly GCA_021605095.1). NCBI lineage: Eukaryota > Metazoa > Arthropoda > Arachnida > Araneae > Araneidae > Caerostris > Caerostris extrusa. The sequence continues at coordinate 62,748 of BPLR01008025.1, read as the reverse complement.
GGGGCCTGATGGCCTAGTGGCTAGAGCTCTGGCGCTCGATGCCATGGATGCTTGTAGTGTTTCGTAATCCCCTTTAAACCGTAGGTCCTGCTCTCATATGACTGTAGAGCATTTGGCGTAGTGTTGGCAACCCTACCTCGTAATAAAGAAACCATCTCGTGTTTAGAAATCTACATGCGGACAGGCGGCCTTGGCCCACCATGGGGCTGTTACGCCACTGATCATGATGTATTTAATTGCGGCCTGATGGTGGAGTGACTAGTGCTCTGGCGTTCGGTGCCGCAAGTTTCGGGTTCGAGTCACGGCGGTGCCATGAATGTTTGTAGTGGTTCGAATTCACTTTAACCATAGGTCCCCCTTTCATATGACTGTAAGAGCCACACAGAGTTCAATCAGACTTCTCACCCACATCATTCCCAAACTGTATAGGGGCAACTCAGTTCTAGGTGATGTGACGTGGTGTGGTGTAGTAGTGGTAGGAGGTGTGGTAGTAGGTAGAACCTTTTTCCTTTTGCAAGCTTACTTGGATGGATTGTTATTTTTAGTTTAGTTTTTTTTTTTATTGATGTGATTTTTATTCTGTAGATGAATGTTACGATTATTTGTTTACCAACTGATTCATTTTGGATAGATATAATGAATTAAATATTTATTGCATGGTATGTATTTAATTCTTATTGAATGACGAGTAAAATGATATTTTATAAAGAAGCTGAATTATAGTTTCAAATAATTTTAGCTTCAAAATTAAATTAACTATTAATTTGCTAAAAATTTAAATTAACTAAAAATTAGAAGCTTTAAAATAGAATCAAATTAAATTTAAAAACTGATTATTGTGTTGATAAATTCCATATTCAAATTTGTGAAAAAGTTTTTAAAAAGTAGAATCAACTGATGTATAAATTGGTGTAATACATAATTTTTCGTTGAAAGTTTTGAGATATTTTTATTTAAAAGTGTAACAAAATTCTAATTTTGCAATTTTACACTCGTACTGCCAACTAGGAGTGGAGTTTACCAACAAATTGACAAACATTATTAAAACACACACAAAAAAAAAAAAAAACAAAAAAGAAAAGGTAATGATGTTTATTAATTCCAATGAAGCAGGAGTGAGACAAAGATAGGAAAATTCAAGATACTTATATATCGAAACATTTTGGCACTCTGGCCTGGTTGGATGAACATGAAACAGTACAAGATCGTTATGAGATACTTTCCAATTTGCAACTGTATAAAGTTCTGTAATTTGGGGAGATTATGTAGAAGATATTTCAGTGCAAGCAAAAGAAAAATCAATATCACAATATTATAGAAAAGGGTATCAAGGTCTTGCACACACAGGAAAAGTGTCCATACTTAGTGAAGTCCAAGTTATACATTTTCAATATTAATCTAAATTGTTGTAGAAAATTTATTTTAAAACTGTACACAAAAATGGTTTCATTTTAATTTACACGAATGTAAATTTACGTGCAAAAATACAAGGAATAATTTATCAATAAAGTATTCTCATATACACAGTTTTTAAGTAATGGTAATTTATTACTTTTATATAAACTTTAGACAAGCAATAATTTCTATAATGATCGGAAATTTTTATCCAGTATGTAAGACGAAATCATATAATTAAAACATTTTTCGAATGCAACTTATTAGTGGGTTTAAAATGCTATTTTTTATATTTGAATTGTCATAAATTTAGATTTTTTGTGTTCATTAGTCATTCTTTAAAAGTACTTCAACAAGATCTATACAAAGCAATCAATTTTGATTACAAAACAAAAAAAAGTAGAGGAAAAGTTGATTATTGATTTCATTTTTTATTTTATTCAACATTAAATCTACGTGAAATTTAAGATGATATATTTTTAAATTTTCATCAACGTGCAGATATAAAAATAAATGGCATATTTAAAAAAAATGTTTTCAATTCATTGTTTTTATTATTTGTAAAAGCGAATTCATTACTTTTTTTTTTTTTTTTTTTTTTTGAAAATACGCCGTTGAAAAGGCTACTAATGTTATAATACTACTAAAAATATTTCTAGCATTGATTGCTTAATTTAAAGACAAGATTAAATTTGTTTGTTTATTTTGTATTGTTTGTTCGTTTATTTATAACTCTAGTCATTTTTAATTTGTTTGTTTATAAAGAATTAAAAATGTTTTTTTTTTTATTTATAACGCTATTCATTTTTAACATTTTGAATTTTTAACATTATTGAATTTTAACATAAACAATACAAGAATTCAATTACAGCAATTTACCAGCATTAAATTCAAGGTAAATTTTAGATTTTCTTTCTGTTTAATTTCTAAGAAACAGAAAATTAGATATCTCTTGAATAGATTACTCTCATTTGAGACATTGTCAACATAATTATAAAAAATTTATTGCAATATTTTTGTGGTCATAAAAATTACTGTTGGCAAAGATATTGCATTAAAATTTACTACTATATCTTTGTCGACAAAGAAATTATATTAAAATTTATCGACAAAGATACTGTTTACTCAGAAAATTTAAACTTTGGTAGGAATATTGGATATATTTACTAGCAAATTCTTAATTTAAATCCACGCGGTTATCAGATTTTAATCAAAAGTTATATCTTATTTTTTTTTGCAATGTGTATTTGTAGATGAAAATAAAAATTCCAGAACAAGTTATTTGTCGATGAAAACATAAATTCCGAAACAAGTTACTTCTTAAATGCTATTAATTTTAATAGCAAAATATATGTTTAGATCAGAAAAAGTTTTTGGAAACCGAATAATAAAAAGTGCAATGCAAATAATATATATATATATATATATATATATATATATATATATATATATATATATATATATATATATATATATATATATATATATATATATATATATATTGTTTTATAGGAATTGAAGCGCAATTCTGAGAGTACATCCCGAGAAAGCGGAAAAATTTTCCCTTCATATTGTGTATTTTCTAACTTTATCCATAATAAATATAATTAAACCAGTTTGATTGTTTCAGACTTAGTATGGTACACATTTACTTCACGCTGAATCATCAAGGAAATGAAGTTTGATCATACTTTGATAGAATGTCATCATAGTTTTGGTTACAGTCAAAAAAGACGACGCAAGTCAAATAAGTCAGCACGTCCAAGCTCATATGAAGATATTTCTGAATCTAGGCAATCAGCTTACAGAGTAAGGTACCAAGTGTTCAAAGACTTGATTTCGTCCTTGCTGCAGGATACTTCTGACGACATCCAAGTGATCCCTGATATAAGAGACGCCGGGATGCAGCGTCAACGTGTGGACGAAACACCGTTCTGCCACTTCGTAATCTTGACGTTCGAAGTGCAACACGCAGAGATTGTGCAAAGCTTTTTCTGGTTGGCCGGATCTATTTTCAAAACTCTTTTGTAGCACTAGAGCGAAAGGAAAGGAAACATTAGTGATACAAATGCATCACAATTTAAATTGATTCATAATGCCGTAAAATAATAACTTTGGTGGCCATAAAATAACTTTCCTTGTTTAGAGGCATCTCCATCTAAAACTAATGAACAGAATGAAATCAAATTTCATATAAAGACAGTGGAAGACATGGGGAGATGATTTCCTCAAAAAAAGTACCAAAAGTCGGGAAGAGGGAAGATCTTGCAGCTGCTGTCATTTACGCACTATGTAGCAAGATTGCAAGACGCAATCTAGCAAGATTGTTTTTTCTAATTTCGTAGTTCATACGTAATTTTGGAGCTGTTGGGAACGAGAAAAAAGTTAATATTTATAATGAATTCCCAGAAAATGAATTATATAGAGTTTAATTATAATCTTCGAATAATAAAAATGCACATGTAGAAATGAATGACAACAATATGAAACTCAGGGAAAATAATCTTTTACAAGGGTCCCCAGGGCACTTGCAATATTTCCAACGTGCTGACCTTTCCTGTATACAAAATATTGCATATCCGACGTACCCTACCTTGATGTTTGTAACAGCTCATCTTATCTTCTCTTTTAAAGAACTCAAGCTTGTAACGTCACCAGCATGCACAATAGATTTAAGGCACCCTCACAGTCAGAAATCACATGGTGTCTGTGCAACGGATTGGCTATTCCATTAGAAAACATTGGCCCATAACTTTCTAACAAAATATAGCCGTAAAAGGCTCTGTACTGAACGACGAATAGTGCGACATCTTGCATAAAATTGTCGTCGTCCAAGCACTGTCTTTGCTGCAAATTAGAATGATAGAAGTTTCCAACATTTGCCGATATTCCGCATTTGACGATATTTCCAACGTTGCAGATAATAGGACCTGCTGTCACGTAAGCATATCTACCTAGATTGTGCAAACTTCAAATCGCGTACTTGATAGCAGGGCAAAAATCTACCCTATTTGCGATTTTTTTTTTTTTGGAAATCATCTCCACATGGGAAATTTTGTTTCATTTTGTTTCTTAATTTCAGCTGCAGATGCCATCAAACAGGGACAATTATTTTATGGCCACCCTGTATATAAAACGAAATTGGTTTATTGTTATTCAAAGCAAATACATCCGACATGTTATAAGTACACGGAATCCTTTGTCAATCAAAACTATTTATTCCATTTAAAATAGTATTTAAAGTAATTATGGATATTAACTGAAATATGAGAAGTACCTCAAGGGTTCATTTTTATATTAAAATAAACACAAAATAAGCGTAGTAAAAATAAATTAAATTAAAATAAACAAAGTAAGATAATAAATTAAAATAAGCATTGTAAAAATAGTTGATTCAGGATGCAGTTTGGTTATGAGCTTAATACTTTTTACATAAAACTAAGTGTCTTGTTAGATTGCTATTTGTATTAAAGAATCAAGAATGCTAAAAAAGAATGAACGGAGAATGATTTAAATATAAGTTGCCTTAAAGTTTTAAATATTTTTAACATAAACAAATATTTTATTACAATAATTATTTTAATCGAGGATTTTTGGAGGAATTTTATTCTCAGAATCTATTTCAAATCTTTACTAATAGATGGCGTTATTATCGCCTATGACAACAAAACGATTCAGTTGATGTAAATTTGAGAGCAGATATCAGCCGAAAACGTTCAATGTGTACAAAGACACATGAAAAAAAAAAGTTCTGCAATCGGAGTAGTAGTCACTTCAGACTTAGTGAGATAATATTTAGTTCTTAGATTTAACATAACTCCATATATTCTGAAATTTTAATTGACAATTGAAATTTAAATTTAATTTCGTAAACAACAACAACAATAGATGTTGTTTTTTATCATTTTAACGTTATTATATGAAGTATCATTGGAATGCTAAATGTACCTTTTCTGCTGCATCAAGGTCTTTAAAATAATTGACGTTAATATCTGCTAACAGCAACAGCCCACTGATATGATCAGGATAATACTGAAAAACATATTATAACATTAGATTATTTTTTAAAGACAAATCAGGTTAAAAATATTTTAATAAAACCAGATTAATTTGAATCAAACAAACATTAATTTTTGTTGAATTTAATTTCTTAATTTAAATTGATAATATTGTCTTGTTATGGTATAACCTGCTACTACATACCAAGATACTACTGCGCCCAAAAAGTAAGAAAAAAATTTTTTTTTCAAAAATTCCTTATTTATTCTTCCAAATTTATTTCATCGCCTTCAAAGTAATCCTCCGGACACAATGCACTTATGCCAATTTTTTTTTTTCAATACTCAATGCATGCTAAAATGTCATCGGGAGGTATGGCCTTCAAACCACTCTGTGATTCACGTTGAATCTCTTCAATCGACACAAAAACGGCGTCCCCGGAGTGTTTTTTTTTTTTGAGTTTAGAGAATAGCCAGAAGTCGCACGGTGGTTGTGGTTAACAATATTCTATATGGGTTTCATTTTTGGCGAAAATGTCACGAAGAATTAATGCAGTGTGAGCTGGCGCATTCAGTGTTTTCGGTACCAATCAAGATTTGACGCGTTTGAGGCCCAAAACATCTTTTAGAATGGAATTTTGAAATTCCAACATCATCAACAATATCTCTAATTGTAAATCGACGGTTTGAAAGCACCAAATCTTTAATTTTTGGACGTGAACTTCGTCGGTTGAGGCTGATGGTCCACCAGAGGGCTCTTCGTCTTCAACGCGTTCTCTGCCTTCTTTGAACTGTTTATACCACTTCTAAATATTTCTTTCCGATATAGGAATGCTCATAGAATGTCATCTGCAACATTCTATACGTTTTTTTACCAAACAAAATTGAATGCAAGTTCTTTGCTCAATTAAGTCAGACATTTCAAAAAGCGCTGGAATCAGTTTTAGCGTATCACAAAGCCAAGCGTAACTCAAACAATAATGAATATTTTGACGTAAAATTTCACAAAATGTCAAGGACAGTGCCAGCAGCATAAAAGAAAACAAAATTTAAATTCCATAATTCCCGGAATTTTAAATTGAAAATTTGTCTTACTCTTTGGACACAGTAGTATTAATTTTTATTTTAAAAGAGTAAAAAAAAAAAAAATAAATAAATAAAAATATGATTTAGCAAGACAGTGTTTTGGTTTTATATTTTCATGATTATTATTCATTTTTTGATGGCTTTAATCAGTCAATAATTCAACTGAAGTATTGATGCGAGAGAAACAGTTTATGGTTGACAATAAGATGAATTGGCACAAAGCAAACTATTTGCATAATCGAATTGATCGGGAATGAGAATTAGCCATTGTGAGTAAATTATGATCAATATCCTATCATCCATCATCATCATCTCCACCGACCCGACCTGTCATCACCGACTCAAAATATATTAACAAGAACGTTATCGAAGAGGAAAGCTAAGGTTATGAAAATTATTTAACAATGCCTTCATTTTGTCAATCAATATGAGAAATGAAGCAAATTGTTGATAAATGTCTTTGATACAGAAAAACAATACTAATATGTAGGAAAAACGCATGTTAGTTAAAATTTTACATATCTAAAAGTGATGACAAGGAAATTTATTAATTAATATCTAGTTAATGCTTTTAAAAAGCTGAGTATATTGACCTGAGGTCATTCACCGCTGTAGCATATGGAACAGATGCATTATACTACGGGTGGTCAACCCGCGCCGCACCTTGAACATTTTTCTGGCCGTTGAGATTTATACACTTTTACAAAATATATTTATTTTATAATGGCCAAAGTAGTGAAAAACCAATGTATTAAAAAAATACATTAATCCATATAGTATTCAAAAATGAACTGTCGAAAATATGAGAAAAATTAATTATGATTTTAAAATAATATTCTTGAGAATATAGGATATATATTTCCTGTTTTATTGATGAGTTTTACAGTTATGAGTTCGCAGAATAATTAAATTATATTCTGCGAACTCATGATGAGTGGAGATATAAATATCGCACTGGTAAAATAGACATTTTTTAAAGATTTTATTTTTTATTTTTTATTTCAATTTACATATTTTTTATATTTCATTTTTTAGTATATTTTTTTATATTTCATTTTTAGTATTCATATTTTCTATATTTCTTTACAGTGTGCATTTTATATTATTTTTATTATATTATCTATGTTTACATGTAAGTATAAAAGTAAACACAAAAATAATAACTCATTATGTTTCAATTTTTCACTCCCAAAAAGATATCTATAGTGGGTCTAAATCTAATAGTGGGTGTATATAATTTTATATGCTGCCCGCGGAGTTATGATCATTTAAAATGTGGCCCGCAAGATCATTTGGGTTGGTCACCCCTGCATTATACTTATGATGCACCAGGGGGCCTTCTACATACTCAGGATTAGAGAGTCAACCAAAAAAATGTCCGATATCTGACTTGAATTTTTAGACTGACACTCTATCGTAATTTTATGCACAATGATCTTTACTGATACATTAAGAAAAAAAAAAATTGTTTACTAAATTCATTGACTTTTATCGAACTATAAAAACAGTTTTGCATAGCAAAGTATTTTTCACAACATTAAAGGTGCAGTATTTGCATTCACTAAAAAAACATTCTTGCACTCTAAATTTGAGTTGAAGACAAGTGAAAGAAAATTGTACATTTTAATCATAAAGATGTTGAATTTGCAATACATTAAATCTTATTTGTTTCTCAATAAGAAAAATAGCTTCTATTAAGATCTTCTTTTTATTGTGGATTCAAGATAGATTTTTATGAAAGCCTCAGTGCTGAGAAAAATCTCTTCAACACTTACTTGGTTTGCTGTTAAAGCAGTCACTGTCTTTGTTACTGGTTGTATTTTGGAAGGATACAAATGAATTGATTCCATGATATTCAATTTTAACAAAAAGTCAATAATGTAAAGTGAAATGCTATCCACTCGTGCAGATACATATGAAAAATATCTTTTTTTTTTTTTTTGGATAAATGAATAATATAATAAATATAAGAAAATTAATTAGCTATACTTTTTATATTTAAAACGTAATGCAAACTTCTGCTTCAGGGGGCACAGGAGTATAAAAATGAAGGATGGTATATTTAACACGGAATATTCATAAATCATTTTATTGTTAAAATCATTATACCATTAATACTTTTTATACATCATGTCTTCAATGAATGGAGAACTGAACACATTGGGTGATTAAACATTTTAAAGCCATAACAGGCAAGAGATTCACCAAAAACAAACTGCGATATTTAACCAAAATGTGATTAATCCTTTTGTATTATTTATTGCCATCCAAGAAATATGGAAGATAAGTTTTTTTTTTTGCTACATAAAATTTGGCAAGAATACATTTCCCCTGTAGCAATCCCCTCCTACGAGTCTCCTATTGTGAATAAATTATAGGGAATGATAAAAAAAAAAATTCCCAACAAAAGTTCCACCGATTTTCCCATCCAATTTAGTATGACCTTGTCATGGTGGATGGGCTTTCCGCTAACAGAGTCACAACCGTTGAATGACTTGGAAGTCATTTTTTCCGTAAAAAAACCCGAAACAATCAAGCACATTGAACACTACAGTTAGTTTAATGTGCAACTCATGCCAGATACGTTGTCATTTCGATTCAAAATATCACTGGCAGCCGAATTCACTTTCTTTGTGCCGCTTACAGTGCCATCTATTAATACACTTTGAAACTTTTTTGAAGCTTTGCCATTTCCTCCCTCTTCAAGTATTTTCAGTTCAAATTTGAATTCATTGTAACGAGCGATTCTTTTCTTGACAGCATTTTGAAAGTGGGACTTTAATTATAATCGCCCTGTACAAATTTTCACTTCATGAGTATAAAAATTAATGACGATGGATTTAACACCCGAGTATTCATAAATCATTTTATTGTACACCATTAAATAATACTTTTTTTAGTAATTTTCTCTTCAATGAATCTAAAACTAAACACACTGAGGGATTAAATATTTTAAAGCCATAACAGGCAAGAGATCCACCAAAAACGAACTGCGATACTTTAACCAAAAATGCTATTAATCCTTTTGTATTATTTATTGCCATACAAGAAATATGGATGATGAGTTTTTTTTTTCTGCAACATCAAATCTCGCAAGAATTTTTTTCCCCTGTAGCAATCCCCTCCTACGAGTCTCCTATTGTGAATAAATTATAGGGGATTTAAAAAAAAATTCCCCAAAAAAAAAAGTTCCAGCCATTTTTCTCATCCAATTTAGTATGACTTGCTATGGTGGATGGGCTTTCCACTCACACTGTCACAACCGTTGAATGACTTGGAAGTAATTTTTCCTCAATAAACCGAAACAATCAAGCCCATTGAACACTATAGTTGATTTAATGTGCAACTCATGCCAAATGCCGTGTAATTTCAATTCAAAATATCACCAGCAGCCGAATTTATTTCTTTATGCCGCTTACAGCGCCATCTATTAATACACTTTGGAACCTTTTTGATGCCGTACCGTTCCCCTCCTTCAAGTATCTGCAGTTCGATTTGAACTCATTGTGACGAGTGTTCTTTTTTTTTTTACAGTATTTGAACTTTAATCGCCCTGTGTTTAAAACGTAATGCAAATTTCTACTTCAGGTGCGTAAAAACTAATAATGGTATATTTAACCCCCGTGTATTCATAAGTTATTTTATTATCTACCATTAATAATACTTTTTTTTATGTATCCTCTCTAATGAATGGAAAACTAAACACACTGAAAGGTTAAATATTTTAAAGCCATAACAGGCAAGAGATTCACCAAAAAAATACTGCGATACTTTAACCAAAAATGCTATTAATCCTTTTGTATTATTTATTGCCATACAAGAAATATGGATGATGAGTTTTTTTATGCTACATCAAATCTGGCAAGACTACATTTCCCCTGTAGCAATCCCCTCCTACGAGTCTCCTATTGTGAATAAATTATAGGGGAATGATAAAACACGGCACCTACAGTGCCGTCGAATGCGGTCAATGTTATCCATAATGAAAACAGGATACCCATTACCTGCAGAAGTTGGTCCAGGAAAAACAGCTTCGGCTTGCCTGTGCTGTTCAGATAGCAATAAAGCCAAGTTGAACAGGGCCTCGCGGGAGTTGGGATCCTTCTAAATAATGGGAAAAGAACATGTTAGGATCGAAGTGCATTATGGTATACAGAATTCTGGATGAAGCATCCATACAATGGATTGAATAGGCGATTCTTAAAGTTAAAAGCGTCATGTAGTTAATGCTTGTCCTGTCTGTACTAAGATGTAGTGGTGTTTTATAACCATTTAATCTACTCGAGACTGGATAGTCCTGTCGTAAAATGTTAAGTGTTTTAAATTTCTGAATAAAGGAGAGTGTAGTTTTTATGACTTTGCTGTAAATTTAAAGGGCGTTAAAATATATAATGAGGGATGTAATTTTTTGAAGCAACATTACGCCATGCTGTAAAGTTGATTACATTTATAAACGATTAATTGAAAAAGTGTGTGATAAAATTTAGCTAACGATTGTTCTTTTAGCAATTTGTTTTCAAGCATAGTTATCAAATTTTTTTTTTTCTGCTTTTAGAAGATTTTTAATTTTAAGTTCTAGAGTTATTTAAGTCATTTTATTTGAAAGTGGTATAAGTTATTTCTATTTTTCTAGGTCATGACGAAGATTTTTTTTTGTACTGGAATCAGTTGAATGTTTTTGACAAAAGTAAGTAGTTAAATGAAGAAATGATAATGATAACATTTAATGTACAAATATGAAGTCGTCCGATGTCTTTGTTACTTTATGCCCTTTTCCGAAAATATGTGCGCTGATTGAATGACACAGTCTCAAATTATAATCGATAATCTCAATTATCGATAATTTCAATAGTCTCAATTTCAAATTAGTGCTAATCTCAATCTCAGTCTCAATCTCAAAATTAGCCACTTCCCTGTTCTTATAAGAATACATGCCCTCATCATCTGCAATGATGGGAAAGATTCTTGTCTTCTTAGGTTATTGCTGTTTCCCTTTCCGAACGAACATGCGCTGCTTAATGCTGGAATGAAAGATGAAAGAGAAGTCTGAGAAATTTTCTGGTTAAAAATGGTAAAAAAGGCCTAAAACTTTTCTAAAGCAGAAACTCGGCAAGTCTAATTGAGAATATTATTTTTGTGAAAATTTTCTTTGATTCGTTTTTTACTCTTGATAAATAAATAAGTTAAACTTATGAGATCTTACTTGAAGAGCTTTGCGAAACCATTTTTCGGCACTTGGAAAGTTTTTATTGGCTACAGCTATTAGACCTAAATTTATGTACATTCTTTCCGTTTCTTTTCCACGGTCTATTATCTTTTTCCAACCTAAAAAGCAATTCAGAAACATGCTTATTTTAAATTAAAAAATATTAAAAACAAAAATTATAAAAAATATATATAAAATAAAACAAGTTTTTAATAGAATAATAGAAATTAAATATTTATTTTAAACGAATTTTTTTGGTTACAGTTGTTAGTTATAAATTTAATAGACATTATTTAAAGTGAAAGTGGTAGCTGGTACGTATAGCCCATTTTGGAAACCACTACTGTAGAATATTTCAAATTTCTGACCGAACACTGTGATCATCCTCTAACAGCTCTGACCTTCCACCTAGAGATTTTAATGCTTTATCTGTTACCCGAAGACTGCTGCTTGCTTTTTAATGTTTACAGAAATTCAAATATTAAAAATCATCAGTACTGATTCTAAATGACGATTCTATACAAGTGATATGAAAGTTTGCCCAGTTGTTATATATGAAAAAATGATTAAAAAGTTTGTAACCAAGCTAAAAATAGAACCCTTAATTAATATTTTTTTTAGTCAGTTGGCTTTTTGTTTGAAATATGCCTTTTCAAAGCACTTATTTAACTGCATTGAGCAATTACAAGATATATGAGAAATTAAGGAAACTCACCGAACTTTGGCTAAATTTCTGTGATTTGGAATGTTGGAACCTTTTGCATTAAAATTGCTGAAAATTCCAAAGATTTCTGCAAAAATAAAAGGTTAATTGCCCAAAAATATAAATATTTACAAGAAACTAGCGTAATAAAAACAATGCTATAAATACAGAAAATATTTATTTCACAATTTACTGCAAAAAAAATAACCAACTGAACAAATTACCTCATGATCAGGCTCGACATCCAAAGCTTTTATTGAAGAACTCAAGAGCTTCAGAGTTTCTTCCTTGGTCCATGAGCACTACACCTAACTAAGATTAAAGGATGTGGCAATGTAAACTTTTGTGGCTGTAATTTTATTGGACACAGTATCAAGAAACATAATTTTGTTTAATGTAATGGAGTATAAATGTAGTATTTAAAAGTTAAAAACACTATCTATTTCTCTTTTAGATTCAGAAAATGAAAAGAAGCCATGCTTTTTTACTTATATCAATTGCTATTTAAAAGTATATCGATTTTGGTAATATTTATCTAAAATTCATTTATATATCGATTGTTAATCGATAACGTTATTATATCGATAGTGATTTATAATTCGAATGTTATATATCGATTGTTATTTATGATTCATTGTTATATACATATTGTAATGATAATCGATATCGATTGCTATTATATCGATAGTGATTTATAATTCGATTGTTATATATTTGTGATTTATAATTCGATAGTTAAATTTAATATCATTATTATTATATCTATTGTGATTTATATTCAATTGTTTTATAAAAATATTTATTGTTATTATATCTGTGATTTATAATTCTATTGTTATATAAAATATCTATTGTTATTATATATGTGATTTATAATTCTATTGTATTATATCGAGAGTAATTTGTAATACTGCTCTTATATCGATAGAGACTTGTAATTCGATTATTATATAAAATATCTATTGTTATATATCAATAGTGATTTGTATTTACATTGTTAAATCTAATCTAATATCGATTGTTATTATATCTATTGTGATTTATAATTTGATTGTTATTATATCTATTGTGATTTATAAGTTGATTGTTATTATATCTATTGTTATTTTAATTTGGATTGTTATTATATCGATAGTGATTTGTAATTCATTGCTATTATATCGATAGTGATTTGTATATTATTATACAAAATGTCTATTGTTATATCTGATTTATAATTCATATTTAATATCGATTGTTATAATTCATTAAATACTTCTTCATTAAAATAAATTAAAGAATTAAAGGCTGATTTTTTTTATGAATGTCGATTATGGAGCAATATCATCTAAAATGCACAGCCAAATTTAGTAAATTTTTCTAGAGTCATTCCTCTCATAATAAGGGGAAAAATGTCATCAAAAATTAGGAACTTTATTTAAAACTTTCATATTAATATCCTAAATTGTCTTTTATTAAGATTTCTATGTTGAAAGCATATTTTCATTATCAACATCGCAATGTATCAAAATGAATGTTGCATTTATTTTCTGAAATTTAAAATAAAATATGCTGTCAAAAATTTTTTAAAAATTTTTTAGAAAAAAAGTAAAATAAATATCTTATCCGCATAATTAATTAGTTTTGAATTTTCGTTTTAATTTAAGACAAAAATTTAAACCACTGATTTTTTATTTGATACTTAATTATTCTTAAACATTTTTTAAAAAATAATATAATAAAAAATGAGTTTAATATTTTCATGATTTTTTTTTCATTTTTAATCAAACTATTCTGAACTTTGAAAATGGCAACTAATTCCTTTATAACAATCTATTAATTCCAAAAATCCCTTTAAGGGAATTTGTTCGTTTTCATTTAAGACAAAAATTTAACGCTGATTTTTTTATATGATACTTTATTAATATTTAACAATTTTCTTTTTTAAAAATTAGTACAATAAAAAAAATGAGTTTAATATTTTCATCATTTTTCCCATTTTTAACAAACGATAATAATAAAAGAACTTTGAAAATGGCAACTACTCATAATTCCTTTTTATAACAATCCGTTAATTCTAAAAATCCCTTTAAAGGGAAAAAAATCCATGCATTTTCCCTTTATTTCAAAAAAAAAAAATAAATGTTTTTTTCTTAAAAAAGTATTAAAACAATACATCGGATATAAAATTTGACAAAGAAAAACTCACGTTAAAGTAAAGATCAGGATTAGTGTCATCGTATTCCAAAGCCCTATGATACATAGCCTCGGCTTCTTGGTCCTAAAAATAAAAATAAATAATCTTTTCACCATGAAAAAAAAAGGAAGAAATGTTTGGAATAAATCAGTAGAAAACAAACGAAAACTCTAAATAGCATGACTGAAAGTGACAGTCGAAAAGAATTATTTATAGCATTACTTATTTTTCACAGTGTGTCAGGGAAAATCAATGAAATGATTTGAGATGATGGGGAATCAATGGGGATTTTATTTTATTTATATTATGCCTTTATGACAGATGCTTTTGGGATACGTGCAGATAAACAGCATCAAAGTTTATGGTTGTTTATATTGATGTCGAATTTTTCAATGGTATTGAATTCCCATATATTTAAGTCAATAATGTCGAAGAATTTTTCTTGCAGAATCATCTACTTCATAAAAAATTATGCTATTAAAATTTCTTTTGAAAACTAAAAAGATTTTTGACGATTTACAGGGTGATTATAAAAAGTCCCACTTTCAAAATGTTATAAAAAAGGAACCACTCGTCACAACGAGTTCAAATTTGAACTGAAGATACTTGGAGAAGAGCACGGTACGGCATCAAAACGGGAAACGGTAAAAACGGTAACGGTACGGCATCAAAAAAAGTTTCTAAAGTGTATTAATAGATGGCTTTGTAAGCGGCATAAGGAAAGTTAATTCGGCTACCAGTGATATTTTGAATCGAAATGACAACGTATTTGGCATGAGTTTCACATTAAACCCACTGCAGTGTTCAATGTGCTTGATTGTTTCGGTTTTTTGAAAGAAAAAATGACTTCCCAGTCATTCAACAGTTTTCCCACACACGGCAAGGCCATACCAAATTGGATGGGAAAAATCGGTGGAACTTTTTTGAGGCCATACTGTTTCTTTCTTTCTTCTATATCTTATCATAAAGTAAACAGATCAGATTGGACAAATAAATAGAAACAATTAAAACTTGAATTATTGATTGTGCGCCCGATAATTAACTTCAACAGTATCGTTAAGAAAGTATCTTAAAAAAAAAAAAAGGCTAGTTCACATGCGCCTATTTTCTTCGCAAACAATCTATAAAAGATTTTGATCGCCCAGAATATTCATTGCGTGGGTAAATTTTCTTTTTACCTTTTTCTTCGAGTGTTTGAATATTTCATGGGCCTCGGCCGAAACTCATGAAAGGTTAATGAAGAACACTCCGTCACAGCGAAACTGCCTTCCATCTGCTCAGTGCGAACGTGAGATTGGAAAAAGCACACGCAGAAGAAAGTGTTCTTTAAAGAATGCAGTCCAAAAGGCTGGTTCCTCTGCATGCATTAGGACGAAGGGCTGTTGTGATATTTTAGTCTAGTTGAATATACTATTGAACTACTAAGTTATTGTCTTGTTTAAATATTGATGGTTTATTTAAATATTCATCCATTTTAACAGTAAACGTATACAAATCATTCATTTTTATTTAAATGCATGTTAATTAAATTCATTATTGAAATGCAGGTTCTTTATTATTCTTATGATAAAGCGAATGCTATTATTCTTTTACTATAAGAATAATAGCAATCTCTTACTAAATGCTTTGAACATTTATACATCAAACTAAAAATACGTCCAAACTAGAAATACTCCATAAATTCTTGAGTTGTAATTAATTAATACAGTTATTATAAAAATATAAGTACTCAAACTTAGTGTTTAAAATAATTTTTACTTAAGATACAATGTTTATTTCTAACTACGGAAATCTTTTTTGTAATTTCTGTTATGGGAACAAAGAAATATCCAAGCAATTAACTTTTGTTACAAAATACCTTTCAACAAAAGAATTCTTAAAATACAATATGATCTTTATCAATATTTTTTGCTTAGTAAAAATATTTATAAATAAATATTTATGTTGAATAGTTATGAAATAAATTTGATACAATTGCTTAAAAATAATATTTTCAGCAATCTTATTTCAACAGATTGGATGTATATATCGAATTTATATTATACGAATTTCTTTAATGAATTATAATGTTTCCTTTTCTTATTTACTTTTATTGGACAGTTACTGCCTCCTCCAAACGAATGAGGGACCTCATGACCAAGTGGCTAGGGCTCTGGTCTTTGGTACCACAGGCTTCAGGTTCGAATCCTAGCTGTTACATGGATGTTTGTTAGTGGTTCTGAATCCACGTTAAACAGTAGGTCTCTGTCTAATTTGCCAAAAATAGCCAAAAATCTGCCGAAGTCATTGAATCAAGTTTATTAACCATTTGATCCTTTATATCAAATTTTTATTTTCCTGTGTTCTCCTAATGGTCATTTATTGCAATGTTTTAGCAAACGAGGATTCAAATAATTGTAAATAAGGAGTGGCTACTCCAGATATCTTATCATTGTAACGGAGCTTATGATGTCACTTACATATGCATTTTAATGGTTTGCTGCTCTACGCTATTTTTTTTTTTTGTACACTTTGGACTAATTAGACTGGGACCTTCAGTTTAACGTGGATTACAAATCACGAACAAACATCAAAGCCACCACCAGAATTCAAACCTGAAGCCTGTGGTACTAAATACCAGAGAGCTAACCACTTGGCCATCAGGCTGCTAATGCTACTTGGAGATGACATAAAGCATTATTTTTATGCCATTTCTATGTCCTCAAGTTATTTTGTCTAGACCTTTATTTTGTATATTGTTGATTTATTCAAAATATTAACAAAAATTCAAATTTCGTATGTATTGGTTTCATCCGAAACGAACTATAATTTTTTTTTGTGATTTTTCCTTAATTGATGAAAACTAGTGTAAATTTTATCATGGTAAAGTTATTAGCTTTTAAAAATTTACTATTAGCTACATTTTTAATCAAAAAAGACCAAATCGATAATCTTTTGAATAACAATGCTTACGTACATAGATAAGTACGTATGTATATGTATACGTATGTGTATACGTATATGTATGTATGTACATGTACATAAATACATATATAGCCTTTACCTGTTCAATTTAAGAAGCACATCTCCTCTATTCAAATAAGCTTTGGTAAAATCGGATCGAAGCATAAGAGCCTTCTTGTAAATCTAAAAATATTATCAAGAATTTAACATCATTTCTTTAAAAGATACAGTTATATGAGAAAATACAAAAATTCTATAACCATATTAAAAGATAACTTCATTTTTTTCAATAAAAATGTTTCGAAATGGGAATTCTGTATTATTTTAAAAACATTCTTCATTGTTTGTCAGAAACAATCTTACAATTATTCCAAGATGGACCCCATTTTTGAATTAATTTAAAGGAAAGATTAATGACATCGCTCTAAATGTACACCATCGTATTCTTTTTGTATTTTGAAACCACAGTTTCATTACTTGGTTCTTTCGAAATGAAATAACTTATTCTTGATAGAAATTCTTCTTTCTGATCAAGCCATATCTGTTGATGGATTACTTGGAAGAAGATGTAATTTAAAAATCTATTTAAACCAAAGAATGGCAGAAAATGGAAATGTTCCTTTTTATTTATTTCGATTCAGACATTTTTATTTATGAGTTATTTCATTAGTGAAAAAGTAATTCATCATCAATTTAATGCTTAGAAAAAACAAACTGAACAGAAATTGGAATCTCATGATTTATGCATATGCCTTTAAATAAATAAAAAAATAATAAATTGTTTAAATTAAATAAGGAACATATCTTACAGCGTCAGCTTCCTCTAAGCGGCTGGCGTTCTGGGAGATAAGGGACGCCAAGTTAAGGAACAGCTGCAAATGACTTGGCGTCACATGGATTTCTTGCTGGACTTGGCCTCTGGTCCAGGCAATAATGTCTGAGCCTAATCAAATGAGTTTGGTTAAATATTATTGATGAAAAATGTCTGGAATCGAATTTCAAATATAAGTTTTTTAATTAGTCTTTGAAAGAGAATATAGAATTGAAAAGTAACACATAAAACAATACAAAGTGATTCAAAAGTAAAGTAAAATGTGACAAAAAGATCTATAAGTTGGATTAACATGCCGGAGTGTGGGATTTTATTTGACATGAAAATAATTTAGCTCAAAATCTTGGAAATAAATAGAAGCTGATCCTGCTTCTGCGGTAATAAATAGAGGTTGTAATCGTGCTCAATCATGAATAATGTAGTAATCGTGAAAATCTAGTAAATCCACAACAGTGATTTTTTTTTTTCTTGCTGCAATGGTACTTTAGCGTATTTGTAAAATGTTGCTAGTAGAACAAATGCAGCTATTTTGAAAATTAACTTCCTCATCTACATTAGTGGGAAATACACTTAATGCTGGTGTAAAATGCTAAAGTGTCATCTTTCACCATTTTTGAAATGATGTTGTTGTTTTTATCGTGTCCATGAATTTAAAATATAATTATCAATGTTAGATCAAGTCAAAAGTCTTCTCGATAGCGGCCGCAAGCAATGGCGCAGCTTCACTCTACAGAACTTCTCTTAAGTTGGCCTCGATCGGCACCATACCCAATTGCAAAACATGGGGAGTAAGTGCTGGTCACTCTAGAATGTGCTTAGGTGTTAGGAAAGCGTTGTGGCAATTTCTGTAGGGATGCATTCCCTGGTCTTGTCTGGGAGAATTTTCATCCCTCTGTAATGATTAGTTCTGAGTCTGCTAATGACTGATGTCAGCTTCCTAGGGCAGTTGAAGTCCGTAATTAGTGGCTTCTTAAAGTTATGAGGAATGAGTCGGCTTTTGGCAACTGCTTTAGCATCTGCAAGTGTGATGGTAGTCCTGGGTTGAGCATTGTCCCTGGCTTCTTTGGTTAAAGTGTCAGCGCATTCGTTGCCTCAATGTTGACATGTGTGGAATCCATTGAAGATGACATGATTTTGCCTCTACAGTGTAGTCTCTAGCAGAACATTTATCGCAGATGATGTTAGTATCTTCATTTTTAATTGCTCCCAGAGCCGACTTGCAGTCAGAAAAATCACTAACCCGTCAGTGAGGCCTGAGATATTTGAGTCATTTAGATATAAATCAACAGCCTCTTTAATTGCAATGAGCTCGCTGGTGAAATTTGAAGCTATCAGGTCTGTGTTCCTTTTATGATGGTATTTACTTCCATTTGGAAGTAGAAAGAAGATGCCTGCACCTCCCTTATTGAGGAATTTGTCAGAGGATCCATCGGTGTATGCTATTGCAAGATTACCTTGTGAGAACTTATCTATGGTATCAAAGCCTTTTGTTTGAGAATGTTGGAGTCTTCTTTTTTTGAACAAGGTTGTAATAGATTCAAGCGAACGATCTATGATCTTTGAAACGATCTATCGTATAAATGTTTCGTTCATTGGTCCATCAGCAATTGCTGAAAGTGCTCAATTTTATACGGGCACATTCGTAATGCTATTTGGACTTTCTAAACTGTAGTTGCAGATATGCCTGATTCAATTGATATGACGATAGATAAAATATTTAATCCTGAATAATGCATTTTTAGTCATAATAACATCGTGCACGTAATTATTTTTGCATGTTAAAAATGTGCAGGAAGTATTCAAATTTTGCATTGTGTGAGCCATATTCACATATAGCTTTTATGAAAGTATCTTTAGTAGCGCCTCGTCTAACTTAGTTTACCAGAGTTAGTTTATATATTTTATAATCTAATTATTGAAACACCTTGTATGTATATATAATATGAAATATAATTTTAAAACTTATTTAATGGGTTCAATGGTATGTCACGCATCAACAAGAATATTTTTTTTTCTATAATTAAGTTAATTTATTATATAAAAATTACCTTTTGGTAAATCTCTTCAGCTTCCTTGTAGCGATGTAAATCTGTGAGGACACGCCCAATGTTCAGGAAACTTCTGACGTCATTCGGTTCTATCCTGAAACGAGTAATATATATATGTATTTTAACTTTCAAAAAAATTTAAATGGTTGAGAACCTTTTAATTTTTAGATTAATTATTTGTACATAAATGCACTATAATGAAAACTTCACGACATTTATGAAAAAATACTTTTGATTATATCTCACAATTATTTTTATCTTTTTATATTATGATTACTAATTTTACATTTTGTTCGATGCAAATAAGCTGAACAGAAGAAGAAGAAGAAGAAGGAGAGAGAAAGAAAAAAGAAAAAGAAAAAAAAAAAAAAAAAAAAAGGAACCGAAATTTTTTTTTTTAAAGATATTTATTCATAGAAGCACAAACGTTTCGATATGTGTATTTGAAATTTAAACACTTACGTTGCTTATTACGTTATCGTACTATTCTTCTTCTTCATTGGCGAAACAACTTTTGGTGGGCCAAGGCCCTCTTCCCGCCTCTGGCAGATGTTTTAAAACATGATATTTTCTTTTTACAGGGAAGGGTTGTCAGTCCTACACACAACGCTTTACAGTCATATTGAACCGGGACCTACGGTTTAAGGTGGATTCCGAACCACAACAGGCATCCATGGCACCTCCACGACTCGAATACGAAACCTGTGGCCCCGAGCACAAGTCACTCGGCCATCAGGCCACTTATCGTACTATTACTATACCTAAATCCATTAATATCTGCGAAAGATGAAATTAGTGATTTCTAATGCCATCTAATTTTAATATTTAGAAGGCCTGATGGCCGAAGTTTCAGGTTCGAGTCCCCTGCGGTACCACCATGGATGTTTGCAGAGGACACTGATGGAGGCAAATCTGATACTGGAAGAACGAGTAGTGGTGTCTTTGTAAAAAACAAGTGGAGGCAATTTCAGATATCGTTTTAGAAATATGGACCACAGTTCAGTTTTTCGCTCAGAACTCATTGCTGTAAAAGAGACCTTGAACCTTTCTTTGGAATCTGGTGTACCTGATGTATAGATTTTAACTGATAGTAAAAAGCTCTATCCAATTCCTGAGGGATTGGCAGCGCATCCCAGATAAGTTGGGGCAGGATATCTTTGGCCCAGGGAGGCTATGTGTGTTTGCAGTGGATTCCCTCACATGTGGGTATATATGGAAATGAAATTGCTCCTACTACACCACATCCTATCACTGCGCCTAGACCTGAGTTGCCCTTTTATAGTTTGGGAATGATGTAGGTGAGAAGTCTGATTGGGTTCAGTGACGCTCCACGGTCATATGAGACTGGGCCCTACGGCTTTAAGTGGATTCCGAACTGCTACAGACATCCCTGGCACCGCTTGGATTCAACCCGAAACCTGTGGTACCGAGCGCCAGCCACTCGGCCATCAGGCCCAAACGCAGTTGCTGATCTGCTTGCCTGGGGGGGGTAAAGAACTCCGTACTGCTCCTTCCTCCCATCTATGAGCTTCTGAGGTACATTCCTATTTCTGGCCAAAGTAAATAACGCTTGGAAAATTCCTCGCAATCATGACTGGTATGCCGTCAAGTAACCTGGATTATCCTTGAAGTACTCTTGTATAAGATTTGCTCAGATTGCTTCATCTAGGCTAAGGACTGGCCACATAAGGAGTCTAACCTTTCAATGGAAATGTGAAGACTTATTCGTATTGTCCCTGCTCAGCCATCGCTTCTCCCTCTCTCATATCATTGATTGCATTGGTGTCTCTGATAGAGATATAGATAATGTTGAGTTGAGATAGTTGAATGATAGAGAGAGTGCTTTTGATTTATTAATGCGGAATGGTCTTTTGGACCTTGTCTAAGGACCTAAACCAGGGGATAAATAGCAACAATATAAAATGAATAAATTGTTATGAAATAAAAAATTAATAATTTTTTTTTCACTGTAAAAATGTCTATAAAGATATTAAAAGGGGTCTACTGTAATTAATTTCATAATAGTTACCTCCGAGCACTTTCGTAGTGCTGTAGCGCTTCTTCTGGTCTGTTGAGAGCCTCAAGAACTTGTCCCATGTTGTTGAACAGTTTGCTGTTTCTTTGGTTCACCGAAAGAGACGATTTATATAACGTGTATTCATTTTGCCTGCACAGTAAAAATACATTTGAAAGCAAATAGTATTGAAATACATTTGAAAAGCAAATAGTATTGCAATTTAAATAGATAATTGCTAGACTAGTTTATTAACTAATAAACACTAATGTGTTTGTACACAAATGAAAAAGAAATTACACATTTTTAAATAATTAATGATGTATTTAGTCAACATAAGCATATATAAGAATAAAAATTTTTTAATGTCTAAAATGTAAACAAATAAATCTCTTAAGTTATAAGAATACATTTTATGACACTTTTACTTCAACTTGTTAATGTGCGACTAATATACATAATAAGTACATAACGCTAGCGCAACGAATAATTGATGATATCTTTTTTTTTTTTTACCAAATAAAACTATATCTTGTTACCAATGTCTTTATTAGAACTCAATCCCTACAAATTTGGTCACTTACCATAGAAACAAAAGAACATATAAGCAAATCAAACTTACAAAAGGAAAAAACCAGGCATTCTTAACAAACAGTTAAAAGCAAGTTAAATGTTCTAAGGATAAAAATTTAAAAAGCTAGAAGCCCCCTAATAAAAGTCCATGTGATCGATCAGGACCTGTTTTCTCTGGCCCTCCAGTAAAGAGCACATAAATCACCATCGTTGTAAGTTAAAGAGTCCAGTCCCGAGCAAAAAGTAAATGGATCTTCTTCAACCTTATTCATAAGTCTTTCGCAATTCCTATTTTGGCCACATTTTCGGTCAGACAGTCGTGACTAGTTCTTAATCTATAACTGGAAACAGACTTTCTGTGAGTTTTTCACTAAATTTTTCCAATCATCTCCGATTGTCTATCAGACTTTTCTTTGGTATTAGGTAGGTAACGTTATAGGAGATAATAATGCTCGCATCACAACAACCTTAAGTCACACGTGCTTCCTGGGTGGTACTAAATGAGTAGCGACTAGAGGCTATGGCTACTTGTCCGGGAAAAATAGCTGTGCTCCATCGTAACTTTCAATTGAAATGAAATTATATAAAATATTTGCTCTTGTAATTAGAAGTTTTTTGTTTATCGGCACAACAAAATAGTTCCATTTTTGAATAACTCTCACTAGAATTATAGATCAAAAAACCATTTTTGCAACATACCAACACTGAAACTTTTATATAAACCCAATAAATATGGAATCAGTAGAAATAATCCCTAACAATATTTGAAACATCATAAAAATAATAACTAACCTCTTAACCATTATAAAAATTTCTTTAGGAACTAATTATAGAATAAATACTGACAAAAAAGAGAACAGAGAAGCTTGGTGACAGACGGGTTGTCAAAAAAAAAAATATATATAATTACATTCTCCTATTAATGGACTACCAAGGATGATACAAAAAATGTGCCATCTGTAGTTAAGAGTTTCTTAGAAGTTTAACTAAAGGAAATTTATTAGATTTCTTTTGTGTGCTTACTAGTTAAACAAAAAACAAAACCTAATAAAAGAATAAACATAAAGAAGAACATTAAACATTAAGAAAAGAAAAAATATAATAACATAAAGAAAAGAATAAACAAGAATAAAGAAAATAAAGAGGTAAAAACAATAAAACTTTTTTCTTTCATCATTCACATTATATTAATGCATATTTTGTTTTTCTTATCCCGTTTGGTAGAACGTCAACAAGTCCAAGAACCCATGTGGTCTCATAGAAGGATGGACAAGGGGGGCACATGACTTGGCTCTCGATCTGACTTTTTACGGGGTAGGGGCTGTCAGCTCTACTGCCAACAGTCATGTTAGACCGGGACCTATGGCTTAAAGTGGATTCCGAGCCACTACAAACATCCATGGCATAACCGGGAGTCGAATACGAAACCTGGGGCACCGAGCGCCAGAACGCTAGTCATTCATCAGGCATCAAGAGGGGGGGGCAGTTTCTGTTTTTGATGGAGCAGATGGATGGAAAACTCTGACTTATGCTTCCTGAAGCTGAAGAAGGAGGACTGTGCCTTTCCGGAAGGACTTTTTAAAAGGAACTACCCCGTATTTGCGTATCGTATGGGAAAAACTCGGAAAACTCCCACCAGGTAGTCCGAGCCACGAAGCAAGATAAACATCAAAAACGCCGCCTATTATCACCGTTTTTTGAAACAGTGTTTACATCAAAGTCACTGGATTGAACCTCAATACTTATGCTTACCAACAGCGCTTGTTGCCACTTAGACAGGAGATGGGCTCAGGCCCCTATTAAAGAATATTTAAAACTCAATGTGTTCTTTTTTTGACTTTATTCAAAAACTTTTTGTTTAGCGCAATCCTAACCTAGATTTTCTGAACATAAAATAATACAGAATATTCATTAAAATTAATTTAATTCGTATACTCTCTAGTAGATTTAAGTGGCCACGAAAAAGAGCAGTATTTCCATATTTCTTCACCACTAACAAATAGCGACCTAAACAAGGACAGAAATAAACAACTTTCCCGAAATTTATACAGAAAAAGAAATCTGAAAAGTAGGTGAGAATGTTAATTCTCCAGCCTATTCTCCAAGAAATATATCTCCCGAAACGCCCACAACTACTCGGCTTATCACCAACAACCAGAAACTGCATGCTGTGACTCTTCCCGTCAGAGCCCCAAAATCATTCATTCTTTTGCAGGGCAACCAAGCAACCAGGAGTTGCAGATGCAGCAGGAGCGAGGATGAGCCCAACTGTTTGGGTGGAAACGATGCCGCATTAAGGTCAAATCTTGAGATAACTAGATGCGACATAGCAATTTTTAGAGAAAAAAAAAAAGAGTTGCATGAAAATGGGGGGGGTAAGAGGTCGTTAAGGGTGGAGATTATAAAAGCCGTGGGGTGTTCTTTGGGGATGTTGCTTGTTATGCCACGTAGAAAGTATTAAAAAATATAAGATAATTCCGAAAGTGATATTTAGAGAAGAGGATGGGGGAACTGTGGAGTAGGGGTGGTGCTTATGGAATGTCATTATCGGAAGAAGAATTAAAGTTTTTTAGAAAAGAATTTGATGATGGTGAGTGTTGATAGATTATTAGAAAACATTCATGTAGTAGTAGGAATATAAAAAATCGAATGGAATAAGTTGCTTGTGGAGGAAAACAACTAAAATAGCTAAATAATTTTTTTTTATTTGTAAATATTTATAGAAAATAATCCAGTTTTTGATCAATTCATTTCTTCGTGTTGTGTAAAATATTGTTGTTGTTTCAAAGTAGCTGGCAATACAGAGAAAGAGTTAATCTTTATGCCATAAGCAAGGGTTGCGCTTGTTACTCACTTTGCACTATCCAGGAGGCACGTTTAACGCTACCAGGCATACTACAAACGCGGAAACACAACGCAAATCCCGCAAAAGCTCTGATCTTATAAGACCGGGACCTACGATTCCGAACCACTGCAAACATATTTGGCACTGCCGGGATTCGAACCCGAAATCTATGACACCGACCGCCAGAACGCTAGACATTCGATGATTTATGCCATTTTTCGTTATTCACATTATATTAATGAATGTTTAAAAGAATCAATGTGTTCTTTTTACTATATTCAAAAAAGACTTGTTCAGTGCAATCATAACCGAATTTGACATCATAAACTTGATCGTTGATTGCAATCATAACAGAGACTTTTAGCGAATGTAAAATAACGCAAAATACTCATTAACATTAATTAAATTCACACACACGCTAATATATTTAAGCGTCCACGAACATGAACTGTATTTCCATATTTCTTCACTAAAAGAAGCACCACTAACAAACGCCGACATACAAATGGACAGAAATAAACAAACTTTCCGAAATTTATATGGAAAAGAAATCTTGAAAGTCGGAGAGAATCTTAATTCCCCAGCTCATTCTCCAAGAAATATATCTCCGAAACACCCACAACTACTCAGGCTTATCACCAACAACCAGAAACTACATGCTGTGACTCTCCCCGTCAGAGCCCAAAATCGTTTATTCCTTTGCAGGGCAACCAAGCAACCAGGAGTTACAGTTGCAGGAGCGAGGATGAGCCATAACTGTTTGGGTAAGAAACGATGCCGCGTTAAGGTCAAATTTCGAGATAACAGGGAGGAATCACATTGGGAGGACGAAGCAGCAATTTTTAGAAGGAAAAAAACGAGTCGCGTGAAAAAATGGGGGTAAGAGATCGTTAAGGGTGGAGAATAAAAAGCCGTGGGGTGTTCTTTTGGGGATGTTGCTTGTTATGCCGGCAGGAAATAGTCAAAAATATAAGATAATTCTAATAATGATATTTGAAAATAATCCAGTTTTTGATCAGTCCATTGCACTATAAATGGTCAAACAAGGAAAACAAAAACCTTTCCAAAATTTTTACGGAGAAGAAATCTTGAAAGTAGGCGAGTGTTAATTCCCCAGATTATTAAAAATATATCATTCATGCGCCTAGGACTAGGGATCACCAAAAAACAGAAATTGCAATGATGAACACTTGCCCCATCAGAGCCCAAAATCATTTATTTTTTTGTTTATTTGCAATAAATAACCAGGAGCTGGAGTTGCATCAGGAGCGAGGGTGAGCCATGACTGTTTGTTAAGAAACGATGTCGCAAACTTAGATAAAAATCACATGGGTGGACGAAGCAGCAATTTTTAGAAAAAAAAAAAAACTGATTCGCGGGAAAATTTAAGAGGTCGTTAATCAGGAGATTAAATTTAAAAAATGCCGTGGGGTGTTCTTTTTGTGGATGTTTTTAAACGATATGCCTCTTAAAAATAATAAAAAATAAAGATAATTCTGAAAGTGTTATTTAGGGGAGGATGGGG
Source organism: Caerostris extrusa (assembly GCA_021605095.1). NCBI lineage: Eukaryota > Metazoa > Arthropoda > Arachnida > Araneae > Araneidae > Caerostris > Caerostris extrusa. The sequence goes on along the minus strand of BPLR01008025.1, from coordinate 35,404 downwards.
CAACTAACATTATTGGAGATGGTCGCTTATGGAATGTCATTAGCTGTAAAGAAAATTAAAGTTTTCAGAAAAATTTGCTGATGGTAAGTGCTAAACAAAAAAAACATTAATTCATTTAGTAGGAGGATAAAAAAAAAAAAGAACGAATTATGAACGAATTGTTTATGAAGCGAAAAAAAATTGTTTTTTGTTAATAAAAGGCCTTAAAATGCTATTTTTGAAACCTATTGAAATGTTCTGCAAGGAAAAAATAATGCAAAATATTGTTGGTTTGGCTGTCTCTCTAGAAACTGGTCATTTTTGCTATAAGCCCACTTTGAGCTGATTTAGCACTACCCAGGGACCTACAGTTTGAATGCATTATAAATAACACTACCACCACAATACTGCCTCCTCTTATTCAAACCGGGAAGCCAAAGTGGATTGAACTTCCGCATCCATTATGCCAATGGGATTCAACTCGAAACATGCACCGGAGGCAGCGTTGCCAATGAGCCATTCAGTCGGACATCAATCACACCATATTAATGTATACTTTAAAAGACTCCCATTTTTGACTTTTCAAAGAACTATTTTGCAAAAACCAAACTTTTGCTTAGTACAATCATAACCGAGACTTTCAGCGAATGCAAAATAACACAGAATATTCATTAAAATTAATTTAATTCGCACACTCGCTAATATATTTAAGTGTCCACAAACATGAGCTGCATTTCCATATTTCTTCACTAAAAGGAGCCCAACTAACAAACGGCGACCTAAACCAAGGGACCGAAACAAACAACCTTTCCAAAATTTATACGGGAAAGAAATCTGGAAAGTCGGTAAGAATCTTAATTCCCAAAGAAATACCTCTCCCTGAAACGCCCACGATTACCTAGCTTATCACCAACAACCAGAAACTACATGCTGTGACTCTCCCCCTCAGAGTCCCAAATCATTTATTCTTTTTGCAGAACAACCAAGCAACCAGGAGTTGCAGTTGCATCCAGAGCAAAGGAGGAGCCGTAACTGTTTGGGGTAAGAGACGATACCGCATTAAGGTCAAATGTCGAGATAACATGGCGCACATGGGTTGGACGACAGCAATTTTTAGAGAAAAAAAGCGTCACGTGAAAAATGGATTGTAAAAGGTCGTTAAAGGTGGAGATTATAAAAAGCCGTGGGGTGTTTGTGGATGTTGCTTGTTGTGCCCGGTAGAAAATAATCAAAAATATAAGATAATTCTGAAAGTGATATTTGGAGAGGATGGGCGAACTGTTGATTTAGGGGGGTGGTTATGGAATGCCATTAGCGGGAGAAAAATTAAAGTTTTTAGAAAAGAATTTGCTGATGGTGAGTGTTGATAGATGATTAAAAATCATTCATGTAATAGGAGGATAAAAAAATAGAATGGAAATGATGAACGAGTTACTTGTGGAGGGAAATTAAAAATTATCAAATAATTTTGTTTATTTTTTAATAATTATAGAAATAATGCTACTTTTTGACCTAAATTCATTGTTTCGTGTTGTGCAAAAATAATGCAAAATATTGTTGTTGTTATAATGCAGCTGACAATACAGAAGCAGTTAATCTTCATGCTATAAACAAGGATTGCACTGCTGTTACTTATTTAGCACTATCCATTAGGCACGTGTAACTTGAAGATATGCTACGGACATGAGTAACACTTCCCCACGCGATGCTCATGTCAGACCGGGATCTATGGTTTAAAGTGGATTACGGGCCACTAAAAACACCGAGATCCAAAGCGCTAGAAACTGGGTCATTCAGGCCATTCTTTCATCATTCGCATTATATTAACGTATATTTAAAAGAATCAATGCGTTCTTTTTTTTTTACTTTATTCAAAAAGACATTTATTTAGTGCAATCATAACCATTTGCCACAACCTGACTGTCAGTGAATGTAAAATAATACAAAATATTCATTAAAATTAATTTAATTCGTCACACACTAACTATATTTAAGTGTCCACGAACATGAACTATATTTGCATATTTCTTCATTAAAAGGAGTCTCACTAACAAATGGCGACCTAAACAAGGACCAAAATAAACAACTCTGCCAAAATTTATACGGAAAAGAAATCTTGAAAGTCGGTGAGAATCTTAATTCCCCAGCTCATTCTCCAAGAAATATATCCCCGGAACGCCCACAACTGCCAGGCTTATCACCAACAACCAGAAACTGCATGCTGTGACTCTCGCCGTCAGAGCCAAAAATCATTTTTTCTTTTGCAGGGCAACCAAGCAACCAGGAGCTGCAGTTGCATCAAGAGCAAAGGATGAGCCACAACTGTTTGGGTAAGAAACGATGCCGCATGAAGGTCAAATCTCGAGATAACTGGGCGGGTGGACGACACAATTTTTAGGGGGGAAAACGAGTCGCATGAAAAATGGGGGTGGGGGTAAGTCATTTAAGGATGGAGATTATAAAAGCTGTGGGGTGTTTTTTGTGGATGTTGCTTGTTATGCCAGGCAGAAAATAATCAAAAATATAAGATAATTTCTGAAAGTGATATTTGGAGAGAATGGGGAACTGTTGAGTTAGGGGTGGTGCTTATGGAATGTCATTAGCGAAAGAAAAATTAAAGTTTAAGAAAAGAATTTACTGAGGGTGAGTGTTGATAGATTATTAAAAAACATTTTGTAGTAGAGGATACACAATACGAAAGGATGAATGAGTTAATTATGAATTGAAATTAAAAACTTGTTAAATAATTTTGTTTATTTGATTAATAATTATAGAAAATAATTAATTTTTTGATCAATCCATTGTTTCGTGTTGCGCAAAAAATAATTCAAATATAAAAATCCACAGATTTTCTTTTATAAAAACTTTAAAAATCATTCGCGTTTAATCAAATCAATCACGTTATTTAAGAAATAAAATGTATTTTAAAAATTTTCATTTTTTATTTCTAGGTAAAAGTTGGGATGCATTTACTAGCCATAAAGAGGACGCGAGTTAGATTTCTGTTGCTGGCATGCGTAAGGTCTGCGATTGCTGGCATAAAGTCTCTGTTTACATAAATGAATCAACAGTCGTATTAGTGGTTAGTATAAATTAACATTACGCGAGATTGTTGTTGTCCTTGTTACCTACGGCTTTATTGGAACTCAAATTACAAATTTGACCCCTTTACTGTATCAAAAGAACTTATAAACAAATCAAGTACAAAGGAAAATACCAGGCATTCTTAACAAAAACGACCAAAGGCTTTAAAAACAAAAATGTTCTAAGGACAAATATATAAAAAGCTAGAAGCACCATAATAAAAGTTAGTGCTATGAAGACTTGTTTTCTCTGGCCCTCCAGTAAAGTAAAATCACCATTCTGTCATAAGCTCGAGTCCCGAGCAAATGAGTAGAAAGGCTTTTCATTTTCTCTGTCTTACATAAAACACCAGTCGTGCCAAGTTATTAATTTAAAATTGGTAACAGACTCTTTGCAAGTTTTTTTCCACTAAAGCTTTGTCATTCCCGATTTTACACGAGATTGTTATTCCTGAAATTTCTCTCAATAGGTATATTTCCTTCTGCATCGTTCTTAGAAGCGACGTTAAAACAACGAAGTTGTGTCGTACATCACACGGATGTCAACAATCTCCTTGTTTTTATACATATTCTTTAGTCAAACTGAGAAAGCCTTTTTTTCTCATTCCATGGACTCATAGTACAGTCCGCTGGAACAGTCCTGTATATTCTAGACCAGAGGCAGAAGCATCGATCGAAATCCAAACGCCTATGGTCTGAATATACAGGAGTGCTCTATTTTTAATTTTTAATTGCTGCAATAACCTAACGATTTCTTTTCGGTAATGAGTACATGGAGTTTTAGTGACGCTTTGGTTTTCCTGAAAAAGAAATGTCTGTTTCTTCATCTCTCTATATTTTTTTGAAACTATATATTCATAATGGTGATTCGAAAAGCAGCAAATACATTAATCTTAAAGTTTGATAGTCCATTAATTGAAAAAAAAAAAATATAACTCTTCAAAATTTAAAGATATATCTTTTTTGCTACACGACAAGCATACCAAAATAGTTACTGTTTTAGTTCAACATGTTCTTTACAATATAATTCAGCAGAATGGTTTTCAAACAGAAATGAAGTATTAATAAAGTTAAAAAAACATACTACTCTGCAGTTTCCGGTGCGCGAAAATTGAGTAATAAGGGAGGAAGTTAAAACTTCTTTCCTTCAATTATTGCAGGCCATTAACAGAATTTGTTAGAAAGTTTCATTAGGGCTATCTGGCCATTGTTGGTAACTGTAATCTCGTACGGCACCCGGATAATTTAAGGCCCAACACTGTTCCGTGCGGGTCCGTAATTGCTGCACAACACGTAGCTTTCACCCGGTGCGTGATGGAGGAAAAGAAGATCTACTAACCAACTGCAAGAAAAAGAAATGTTTTCTTGATTTACAATTACTGCATTCTGTGTGCTGCTGTGAATGATACAGCCATTAATGGAAAAATTCGACTAAATCCGTAAGCCTTAATGTATGCCTGTAATTTCAAAAGCTTTTGTTCTTTCTCATTAAATTAAAAAGAACATTTCGGAAAGAATGGTATAAAGATTTGCAACGGCCAAAGTAACGTGAATGAAGAACATGAAAGTAAAAGAACACGATAAAAGACCATGAATATAAAGAAACATAATATGAACCGAAAATAAACATTAACTATCATAAATAAATTTATTAATAGATACTAACTGTATTTATTAACTTAATTAATATTAACTACTTAGTAACTATTAATTAAGATTATCTATTATATTAGAATATGAACTGAAAATAAATATTTTGAAATTTTATTGAAGAATGTAGAATCAGATTTAAACTACAGAATTTGATAAAAAATATTATGTAGCAAAAACTTTTCCAATCAAACTGAACACCTAATTCCCTAAATTATATTTTTATATTCCAAAATCTATGTTATTATAAAAAATACGAATAATTATCATATGATGCTTAAAATAAATTATTTAAGATAATGTTTTATAATATTCTTTTTTACCTTTTTAAATTAAAAGAACTTTCTGGAAGAAAAGTACGAGCAAAATGATTTTAAATGGTGAAAGTAACTCAACGAAGAACATGAACGTAAAATATAAGATAAGTATTAAGAACGTATTATGATAAAAGATCATAAATACAATGAAACATAATATGGATTGAATATGAACTAAAAAATACTAACTATCATAAATAAATGAATTAATTAATATTAACTATTATACTTAGAATATTAACTGAAAATAAATATTTTGAAACTTTATAAAAGAATGTAGAAACAATCCAATTTAAAATACAGAACTTGATCAAATGTAATATAGCAAAACTTTCCAATCAAACCAAAAACATCTAATTCACTAAACTGCATTTTCTTATTTCAAAATCTATGTTATTATTAAAAGGCAATTAAATATAATATAATGCTTAAAACAGATTATATAAGATAATTTTTAACAATTTTCTTTTTTTTTGCCTTTAAATTAAAAAGAACATACAGGAAAGAAAAGTGATTTGAAACTACTAAGAACACGATAAAAGACCATGAATATAAAGAAACATAAAAGAATGACCTAAAAATAAATACTAACTTTCATAAATAAATAAATAAATTAATATTAACTATTATATTAGAATATGAACTGAAAATAAATATTTTGAAATTTTATTAAAAGAATGTAGAAGGGATCCAATTTAAAATACAGAACTTGATCAAATATTATGTAGCAAAACTTTTTACAATCAAACCAAATATCTAAATCACTAAACTGTATTTTTGTATTTCAAAATCTTTATTATTATGAAAAGTACAATTAATTATCATATAATACTTAAAATAAAATATTTTTTACATAATTTTTGACAATTTTTTTTCCTTTAAGTAACAATAACAAGAAGATGAACGTAAAAGAACATGATAAAAGACCATGAACATAATGAAGCATAAAAAGAATGAAACCTAAAAGAATATGAAAATAAAATAAATATTTTGAAAATTTATCAAAGAATTAAATTATAATGCTTAAAATAAATTATTAAGGTAATTTTCTTTTAACAATTATTTGCCTTTTATCAACAATTTGTAACAATTTTTAAAGTAATAAGTAACCAGAATGATTATTCTTTTTAAAAAGAAGTAAATATATCTAATAACAAACAAGTATATCCTGTTTAAAAAAAAAAATTTTATAACAAATCAATATAATAAATGAGTTTTATTCAAAGAAAATTGCAACCAAATTATACTCACCAATCTTTGTTTCGAATTATTGTCTTGCAAGCATTGACGATCAATATAAAAGTAATTCCCAAGATGGCCCAATGCCGATATCTGCAATAAAATATTCATTTATTTTATATTCACAACAATTTAAATCAATACGATCACATCAGACTTTATTTAAAAATACCAATAAATAAAAAGATGTAATTTCATTGTAAATGTAGTCATTATTTTATATCTGCATAAGTTAAATTTTTTTAATTATTTGTTATAATTATCTGGTGTTTTTCTTGCTTTATCAAGAAGAAGAAAAACAACAAAATCAAAATTCAATCAGTAAGTCAAACTATTGTTCTAGAAGCAATTTTGAAAAGAATTTCGAAATTGCTTTTCAATAATGAATTTCGTTCGTAAATTTCTGATATAGTTTGAGAGAAAACCATCATTGGCATGAAATTTCTGTTACATTTAGAGTTTTTAAACTCCTTCTATTAGAAAAAAATTCTGTTCCTAAACTTTTGTTTTGAATGTTTATAAACTTTTGTTTTGCGTCTGTTTATAAACTTAATTTTGAATACGTTTAAAACGTTTTTTCGTTGAAAATAAAATTTTATAAGTCACTATATATTCTGACATTTACTTTAAAACAGCAATTTTGTGATACAAAATTAACCATGCAAAGGCATTTTAGTGGATGATAAAGTGTACCCCATCATCATGTTGAAATTCATTAGAACAGTGATCTTACTAAAGCCAACGTTTCGAAACTCACTGACCAGAGATCAACATGTTTTTAGTTTGTTTTGTTGCTCTACTGTCATTTTTTTGCATTCTTTACGCTAATTAGACTACTACTACTACTACACCACACCACATCACTGTGCCTAGAGCTGAGTTGCCCCTTTACAGTTTGGGAATGATGTGGGTGAAATGAATGGACGCACGATGGAGGCGGAAAAGTTTTGCATAATTCACTTTTGGGAGGTACAGAAGCTGAACAATGCGGAAAAATTCATACAAGAACAGAACTAAATATCAAAATTTTTTAAAAAATTGGAGAAGGATGAAATATGAAATGCGAAAAATATAAAAACGTTAGGTAAGATATTAGAGAAAAAAAATTAAAAGCAATATAATACGATACACACTACATAGGAGATTATACAAATCAGAGAGCTGAAGGAATATTCATCAAATCAATTATTATAGAATTTAGAAAACCTTAATAGCTAATAAATAAATAGACGGTAGAAACAGTTGCTGCAAAATTATGGACAAGGGTAATAAGAAAGGCAGGGAGATATTACATAAGAGATAAATATGCTAGGTATATAACTAGAAAAATGGTATTCACATTGGGATCTACATTTAAAAGTTAATTCCGAACCATCCATGCCACTGCCAGGATTCGAACATGAAGCACCGAAGGCCAGAGCCCTGGCCAATTGACCATCAGGTCACTCAACATGTTGGACATGCCTTGGATACAATAGGCAAATTGAAATACTTTTTTTAACAAGAATATAATAATCAAATGGTGTTTATTTTACAAGAGAAAAACGCAATCACTAATAAATTTAAGCCCATTCTTAAAGTATATAATTGAAAACATAATAATTATTGATTAGATTAATATAAATTAGTGTTTTTCTAAAATGTGTTCTAAATTTCTAAAATTTTTCTAATGTGTGTTTTTCTAATTTCTTTTTTTTTTTTTTTTTTTGAAGACGTGGCTTATATTTTCTAGTGCAGATTATCAAAAAGATCTACGATGCTTATCAAATAATTATAATTTGTAGATATAATGAATAATTATTTCATTTGCTAGAAAGTTTTCTTTCTAATAATTTGAATGTTGAAAAATTAACCTCATGTAAATTTTAATGCTAAAATCAAAATTGCTTTTGTACCTAATTTTAAATTTACAAAGATATTTACAATTTATACCACCAATTACGACATTTCAAATTTATGTCCTCGAATGTTGAAATAATACTTTAAAATCTTAAATGTTTTATTTCAAGATTCCATACCACCAATTACAGTATAAATCTTAAAAAATGCTTTTAAAATCTTAAAATCTTAAGTGCTTAAAATCTTTTTCTTTTGTATCTAATTTTAAATTTACAAATGATACTTTAGATAATTTATCGAGATGCAATATAATCCATCTTCTCAAACAATGATAACACTAGGTTAAATTTGCTTTTTGTTTGTAACAGATATTAAAATAATTGGTGTTTAAAATTAGCAGGATTGCTGGCTTATAAAAAAAATACACGAAATACTTGAATAAATTGAATTCCATACCAATCTATCGGAAACTCACATATCGAAATTGCAATTTGTGATCAGCCCCTTATAGAAAGCGAAACCAGAGCGAGGTATTGGATGTGGAAACCGTAATAGCGCTCTCATAGACTATTACAACAACAGAAATCGGAAGACCGGACCCTTCCGATCACTGAGTCCGGTATCTGGGGCTGTTTTAAATAGATAGTGAGGTAGACCACCACCTCATGTTTAAATCATGACGGAGCTTGTTCGGTTGGTCTTTTCTCTCTCGCTCCGACAGATACCCCGGATTTGGCATTTTTTCCCTTTTGGCTGAAAGGATTCTGTCAAAGAGTTTCTCTTCCGGAGATCAAGATCAACAGAACCAAAAAAAAAGCCGCGACAGCACATTTGAACAAAGAGGTGGTTTCGTTCGTTTATTTATTTATTGTCTCATGTAGGAAAAGGAAATATTCATCTAATAACTTTTGTAGTATTTTTTAAATCAGTTCTTAATAGTTTAATGATAAATTTAGTATTTATTTATTTTTTTTAACATAGCTAATTTTTCTTATTTTATCTAGTGAAGATTATATTAATTTTTAAAAAAATTAGAAACTGGTCCTACTTTTAATTTGCTAATTTAATTGTTACAATCAGGGCCTGATGGCCGAGTGTCTAGCTCTCTGGCGCTTGGTACCAGAGGGTTCGAGTTCCGGCGCTGACTTGGATGTTTGTAGTAATTCGGAATCCACTTTAAATAGTAGGTCCCGGTCTTATGGGATTGTACAGTGTTGTGGAAGTGTTTACTAGCGTCGGAAGCACTATCTTCAAGCTACACGTGTCTCTTGGATAGTGCTAAATGAGTAACAGCGGTGCAGCCTTCGCTGATGGCATAAAGATTAACTGCCTCTGTGTTGCCATTTGCATTAGAACAACAACGATATCAATAATAATATATAATCAATTTTCTAACGATATTATTTAATTAACAATATCATATTATTTTATTAATAATATTAATTATATTTATACACATCTTTCGTTCTACACACTGGTGAGATGGCCTCTGTGACGTTCGGGAAAAAGGATCAATTGGCGTCGAGATTCTCATCCCGGTGGAAGTACAATGCAACTAGCACTCCCGCTGAGAGACATTTAGTTTATAGATGAGAGGAATTATATTTAGCTCATTTTGGAGCATTAGTTGGCCTACAGACTCTCATCTGGAGAGGAAGTATATTTTTGCACATCCCAGTGCGTATCCAAGTTTTTGGTTTAGATGTGGAGTCCTTCCATAAATAAATAGTTATCTGTCTTTAAATGTGTTAAATATTGTATATCTTTAATTGTATATGTGTGATAATTGTGTACGTGTTAATAATACTGTGGCAAGAGTTCTCCAACGTGTGCCTCAAGTATCTCAATCCAACCACACTCAGTTTATAATAATTTAATATGGTTGCCCAATTTGCATATTACATAGCTTCTTTGTAAAAGTTACTTCGTTAACTCTCGAACCTACGCGCTGCTAAATTTCAGCCTCTATTAAGTTTGGATAAGACATTATACTGCTATAAGGCTCATTACATTACAAAAAATGAGATGCTGACAAATATTAAGAGTATTAAGAATATTAAGAATGGGCCTGAATGGCCGATTGACTAGCGCTCTGGCGCTCGGTACCACAGGTTTCGGGTTCGAGTCCCGGCGGTGCCATGGATGTCTGTAGTGGTTCGGAATCCACTTTAAACCGTAGGTCTCGGCCTAATAGGATCGTAGAGCGTTGAGGGGGCATTGTTACTCCGTGGCTTATCTTCAAGTTACACGCGCCCCCTGTGTAATGCAAAAGTGAGTAACATCTGTGCAGCGCTTTGCCTTAAGGCATCCAAGACCAAGCTGTCTAAGTGTTTGCCAGCTGCATTAGAAAATATATATATATATTAAGAGTGAACGTTGGTATTAAAACGTCATCATGTATTCTATTGGCATATGATAAAAATGTTCATTTCAAACACTTTCCTTAGAAAAATATATTTATTTGCTTTGTAACTTCAATTATATTGAGTAGAAAATTTTTTATTCATAAAATGTTATTATTTTATGTTATTATTATTTTTATTATTTTATGTTATTATTTTTATTACTTGTTTTATTTACAAAATGTACAAAGGATGATTTAGGAAATAAAAGTTTTACTTTGCACACATAAAATAATTAACTGTACGGAACAATTTTAATACGAGAACTTATTTATTTTAAAATTATTACTATTATGCATTACTGTTATTATTATTACGTAAAGACAGGAATACATTATTCGAATTTCGTCATTAATGTTTCTGAAGATCTAGAATAATTCAAAACTCCAGATAAACGGTTGATTTTTAATGATTTTATTTATTTTTTTGTACAAAGGAATATAATGGGCTTGAATAATAAATATTTAATCTTATAATACTCAGAAATATAACATTTTTTTTTCAGTCTTCTGCAAAAATTGGATTTTTAAATAAAAAAAAAAAAAACACTTTTTTTCAATTTAACTACTATTCAAATATAATTAATATCGTTTTTTAATACATTAACAATAAAACATATTTTTTATAAAACCTTTTTAGAAAACGATATTTATCCATTCACCATAAAACGTATTTTTTATGAAACTTTTTTAAAAAACAATAAAACGATATTTATCCATTGACCATAAAATGCGTTTTTCCCATGAAAAATTTTTTATGAAGAAACGATATTTATCCATTAACCATAAAACGCATTTTTTAATGAAACTTTTTAAAAACGATATATCTGGAAAAAAAAATTTCTACATTTTAAACATTTATGCTTTAGTAAAAGATATCTAGCTTTAAAGAAATTTTTTATACCTTCTATTTAACAATTTTACTAGGCTGATAAAAGCTTACTTAGCGATACATAAAAGCCGCCGTTTAATCTACAGTAAAAAATCAGAATTTAAATAAAAAACATTAAATTTTTTAAATTTAACTATTATGCAAATATAATTAATATCGTTTTTTATTTATTAACAATAAAATGTGTTTTTTTTTATTAAACGCTTTAGAAAAGATTTATCTCAAAAACATTTCCCACATTTTAAATACTGATGCATTAATAAAATATATCTAACTTCAAAGAAAGAACTTCTTATACCTTCTATTTAGACCATTTTAGGAGGTGAAAAGAAAAGCTCAGACCTCAACAGAATCCCCAACAGGTTTTGTATCGCTGATAAAAGACTACTTAGCAATACATAAAAACCGCCGTCTTAATCTACAGCAAAAATTAGATTTTAAATAAAAAACATTAATTTTTTAAAAAATTTAACTACTATGCAAATATAATTAATATCGTTTTTTATCAATTAACAATAAAACGTATTTTCTTATTAAACGCTTTAAGAAAAGATTTATCTCAAAAATATTTCCCACATTTTAAACACTCATGCTTTAATAAAAATATATCTAGCTTCCAAGAAAGAACTTTTTTATACCTTCTATTTAGACCATTTTAGTAGGTGAAAAAAAGAAAAGCTCAGACCTCAACAGAATCCCCAACAGGTTTTTCTATCGCAGATAAAAGCTTACTTAGCGATACATAAAAACCGTCGTGGAAAAACTCCTTTTAAAGTAAACGAAACCGCCTTTAGATTGCGGCAAAATCTTTGTCTGCAAAAGCTTTCGTCTTTTATCCATCTTTCGGCGGCAAAAAATTCTCGCCACAAACTACGAGTATGATGTCTATTGAGAAAACTCTCGCGCCATCCTTTTTAAAGGAATTACCAGGAATAAATTATGCTCTCCGAATATACTCGGACCGGGCAACAAAAGCACGAGAGATATGTAACTGGGTTTTACCTCTTTTCAAAGAGCCTGCTCCAGCCTTGGGCCACCAGCATGCAGAATCCCATGCTGGGAATGTAAAAAAGCACTCGCTCTGCAACGACGAAACCCACGGGAAACAGCAGGTTGCTCGCTGGCAGGAAGGGTATCACGACTAATAAAAGACCCTGAAAAGTAATGCAGAACAAAAGATAGTCAGACGTACTTAGCATGTGGTGTTTAATAGCATCTTTTTTTAAACATAAAAGCATTCATAAATAGTAACTCTCAACAATAGAATGCAGTGAGGTTTTTGTATTATGTATTCTTTTTCATACTCAGAATAGACTTTTGTTCATTTTTCCAACTTATATATTCACAAATAGAGTGCAGATCTCCCTACACGTGGTGCACCTGGTAACACTTTTTAGTTGCTAAAAGATCTGCAACTTGGCATTATTGTTAGATTAATGAACTCTGTCTCAGCATGTTTCGTTGTATTTGTTGTATTATTTTTTTTGTTGTTGTATGTTGTATGTTTTTATTTTTTGTTCTTTTTTTGCTGTAACTGTTCATAATCTGCCATTGAAATAAAATATTCACAATTTTATTATGACAAATACTGTACTGTACTGTAATGTCAAATACTGTAATACTCAATTTGATGTTAGGTGCAATTTTTACTTTTTTAAGACCATTAGATCATGTCAGGATGAAGAAAATAAATGCTTTTTTTTTGAATTTGGATATATATATTCCATATGCAAATATATAATTGTAAAAATCAGTTGTATATTCTCTTTCTTCTTCATTGGAGCATCATTTAAGGCTCCTCTGCTTACTAGTAGATTTCGAGTCGGAATATGTTTTCCTTTTTAAGGGGAAAGGTTGTCAGCCCTACACTCCACAGTCATATTAGACCGGAAATTGCAATTTAAAATGGATTCTAAATCAATACAAACATCTATGGCACTGCCGGGATTCGAACTCAAAACCTGTGACACCAAGCGCCAGAGCTCTAATCAGTTGTTTTAATAAATTTAAATTTGAAAACCTAAATGGCCTTATTAATATTTTTTTTTTATCATTTTTAATTTACTGAATATTAGTTGCATTTTAAAGAAGCCGACATATTATTACTTATATAGGCAGAAAATAACGACAAAGAATATAATATTATTTGATATTTCTTTCAGTTAAAAAACTGCTTTTTTATTCTTATTGATAAGTATAATTAGGGTTGAAATGAAAAAAATGGGCAATTATTTTATCGTATTAATATTAGATGGCAGTTTTTTAAGAAATTAAAACTCCAATGGCTTAAACAGTTAAGTTTTCAACAATTGAATAACAGATAAAACAGATCGATAGATGATGCTGTTAAAGTCCGGGTGCAATATCGGAAACTCATTTAAAAACCAATCGATGCTAATATTAAAATCATATTTTTATCGATATTTATGAGGACTTCCTTAAGTTGATAAGTTTGAAAAATGATCATTTATGTTCTATAATGCTTTGAATTATAATCTATTAAAATTTAGAAGTCGAGATTCAAATAAAAAATCACATTGTGAAGCTATTAATAATTGAAAGATGATTTGATTACTTAATGTTATTATATTAAGGTCGTAAATCAAGACAAAGAAAATAAAGTTGTAGAACTTAACGTTAATACTTCATCAATTTCTTTTGGTTGATTAATAGACAAATTTTACAGTTTAGTTTTCATATTTTAATAGAAAGAAATTTTAATAGAAGTTAAGTTTAAGAAATTATTAATTGTACGCGTCAAAGTAAAATTTGATTTTTTGGTAAATAGTTTCAGAAATTACAAGAAAAAGGAAGTCAAAATAAAAATAATTTTTATCCATGCCTGCGCTTTTATAATTCGTGATATTATTATATCATCAATAATATAATGAAAATAACATTATTTTTAAGTGTAATAAAAGTAATTTTATACTTAACCAAAGAATAATAAATCATAATCAAAAAATGTTTTTTAAAAGCTGAATATCTGGGAAGTATCTTATACTTTAAAAATTTATTCAAAAATCAATTTATGCATGTGTATTTCTGCATGCAAAAGAACGTGCTGGTGCAATTTATGATGCAAGTGTATTTTCACAATCATTTTTTATTCGCTTAAAGAAAGGTATCCATGTACATATTTTTATTCGCTAAAGAAAATGTCAGCTTTGGCATTCTTTTTTCTTTTTTTTTTTAACGATTCTCACAACATTTCAATGAAATAGCCTTGAAGTAAATTTTTTTACGCCTTATAGATCTTAAAGGGATACGTGAGAAATATTGTTCACGAATTCCTAATTCGTGACACTAATGAATTAAAAAGTGAATGATGAGTGATGATGAGTGTGAAGTGAGTGATTCTACGTTATTTTTCAGGACATGGTTACAAATCTGTAACCAAATCAGTGTTTTTCATTCAACTACTAGTGCTCAATATGCAATTATAAACATCCTAAGAATTATGTTTTTAATAACGAATATTTATTTTTTAAAAATACTTCCCGCGCAACAACGGGTTATTGGGAAAATGTTTAGTTTATAGGCTCTCACCTTGAGAGGAAAAATATTTAACTCATCTCTGCTTATTAGTTGGCCTACGGACTCTCACCCGGAGAGGAAGTATATTTAGCTCATCTTGCGTGTAGCCGAGTTTTGGGTTTTCGGCTTAGAAGAGGAGTAATTCTACGAACCTTATATGTCTTTGTGTTAAATATTATATCTTACTAATTGTATGTGCAAGATGTTTGCGCGTGTGTAAATCAAGCTGTGAGTTCTCAAACCTGTGCCTCAAGTATCTGAACCCAATCAGACTGTTACAATCTGGTAGCACACTACTGGAGCTAATTTTGATATTAAATGTTGTCAGTAATAATCCCCTGTCTCCCACCATTATCACCTCTCCTCTACCATTCGGTAGTGGGGAGGTGATACTGGCAGTGTGACCACTCCTACTGGTTCTGAAGACCCAAACCAGTAAATACTGTTTAAAGATGGTTAAAATGAATCCATCCTTAACACTGCGTTTCTTGCGGTCACCAAATTTTGGATCACTGGAACACGTCATATCACATACTTGCAAAACAACTTTCCAAACTTCCTCAAATGAAACTACTTTACTCCAATTCTTACTTAAAATAAATAATTCCTTACAATATAACTTTGTTCTCGGACAGAATGCATTCAATTTCACTCTTTGTTGCACTGGGAGACTTTTGAGATTCAAACTCGTTTTGAATCTCAGGGTTGGTTATATAGTATCAATTTACTTGTTTAATGTGTTACAAAATATTTTTCAAGTTTCTGAAAAGTATTTATGTGTGCAGTTCTATTCCAGGAAGAAAAAAAAAATGTGCAGAGAAGGATTATTAGCAATTCAATGCATTTTAAATATGCACATGATACCAAGAAAAATGTGGTATTACTTATCGAGAAAGTGTAGTAAAAGAGAAAAATGTATTCAATTTAAAATATAATTAAATCCACCTTTTTTAAAAATTATATTTTCTTTACTTTTTATTGTCCTTTCCTGTATATATGTAATTCGTCATTAACTCACACATATCAGATTCATGGATATTGTAGCATTTTTTTTTCTTACGAGAAGAGTTTAGGCATATCATTCCCAGGAGAGAGGAATGTATGCTATTTGATAAATTATATAATTAACTCATCACTTAAATTTGACAGCAGACGAGCAGTATTGTGGGTAGTTATATTACATGCAATTATTTTATACTAATGTGAACAACCTGTCACACAAATCTGGTAGCAGATATTCAGTGTCATGTATAATGACGAAATTAGCGAATGATTTAATATGAATGAATTTGTGCGACTTTCACAGGTAGAAACACAGATGGAATATGAACTATAGCATGAGCTTTCCCATCGTGATGGATGATAGATCACGAGATGAGAAATGTCTACTCCAATGAGAAGTGAAGGAAGCTGACCCCTGCGCTTGACGGATTGTCTTAGAAGGAGATTTTTGGTGAAGAAGAGAGGGAGAAATCTTCGATGAGTCGACCAGTGTTGATGAGTGTTGTTTTTCTTTCTTTTTTTTTTTTGAAGTGACTGAATACGCCGGAGTATCCGCCTGTATTTTTCAAAAATGAATCCTTTGTGGTTTCTTTTATCACGCCGTGTGATAACTAAGATTTGCAGCAGACCTGATTTCTGAAAGTCTCCTTCCTTGGAGTTAACAGCACTTGCGAATCAAATTATCTTTAATTTTCCTTTTTTGGTAAACAGAGTTCTGTATATATGTATATAATGCTTGTAAATAAAAATTAAAGTGTTCTCGTGAACCTGAAAGTGGCCCTCTTCTTGAATCCTTTATAAGTCTGGTATAAGTCGAGAAGTTACAATATCGACAAATACTACTTCATGAACTTTAAATAAATTATTCAAAACAAATTCCAAGATAAAATTTTTAATAAAAATAAATGAATTTATGAACTAAACATTTATTATTTTAATAATTTTATGAGATTGAATGAATTTAAAACTAGCATCAGGGAAATTACTTTTTCACACACACACACACACACACACACACACACACACACACACACACACACACACACACACACACACACACACACACACACACACACACACACACACACACACACACACACACACACACACACACAAATATGAGTACAAAATTCTACATTTTGTTAACTTTTATGGAACACTGAATTCTGTAATAATATATTCTTTTTTTTTTGAAATAATATTATATTAGAAAATCAATATATTAGTTTTATTCATTAGTATTATATAATTCTATATTATTAATATTTCTACGTTTCGTTTTACGAAAATAATATTTCCATTAAACCTTTATAACACTTCTATACACATGAATTTATCTTTTATTTTTATTGAAAGTTATTTCATTAAGATATTTAATATTATTATGAATGCAGTTAAAAATGATGAAAATAAATAGATAAAAGTCTTACGGTCTTACCATCAAAAGCGTCATTTTGGTTTCATCATCTAGTTTCACAACAACTTTCACGACATAAAATAGAGCCAAATAGACGGCTATTGTGGCAATATTCCGGGCGTCCCACAG
Source organism: Caerostris extrusa (assembly GCA_021605095.1). Classification (NCBI taxonomy): domain Eukaryota; kingdom Metazoa; phylum Arthropoda; class Arachnida; order Araneae; family Araneidae; genus Caerostris; species Caerostris extrusa. The sequence goes on along the minus strand of BPLR01008025.1, from coordinate 17,919 downwards.
GCTACTGACAAGTGGTATGGTCGACATCGTCCAATCACAGCACAGATAGTAAGGGAAAAGAAGAAGCCAAGTGTTCACTGCCAGCAAGTAATTGTACGTCAGCTGTCGAGTAGGGAAATCAGAAACAGCAGCGGGATTGTCGAATCTGGACAAGAAAAGAGGAATAGTTTCTTTCGTAAGGAATCTTTGCATTATTATCATGGTAATTTCACGATGAATCATTTTGAATTATGAATAACTTCACTAGTAAAAAGAAAATCTCTTACTTAATTCATTTTTTTATTTCTTTTTGATATTCATTCATTATTTGTGATTAAATTTTGTATAAGACGTCTAGTAAATCACAATAATGATAGTAGATAACATGATTCTAGGCCAGTGATAGTGAACCTTTTTTGAGAAGTAGGACAAATTTTGTTCATTATTCTTTTAATAATGAACAAAATTTTTATTCATTTATTTCTTTCTAATATTAATTCATTATTTATGATTACATTTTTGTATAACATATCTAGTAAATCACAATAAAGATAATAGATAACATTCTAGACCAGTGATGGTGAACCTCTTTGAGAAGTAGATCAAATTTTGTTCAGTTTTTGTTTGTAGGTTTGTTATTTTTTCAATATTAGCTTGTGTGTCACTAAGTAAGTGACATCACTTGGAAAGAGATGGGTGTTGTAAAAAGGGTACTGATAATTTGGTAACATCGAAAATTTGTTAGCTGAAAAATTTGATAGTGTAGACACTTTTATTTTTTTCGGTTCTTACTTTTCAAAACCCTAAAAAGTTCTAGGTTTCGTTTTCATTTCATATTTTACATCTTTACCTTTTGTAACTGGAGATCAATAAATAAAGGAAGATATCAAAAAGTTTATATAAATGGGGGATAATTACCACACCAGATGACACCATCCATGCTCAGTGGCGCTTCTGTACTGAACATTTTAATAAACAAGGAATAAAAGGAAAGCACATATATATTATGAAATTTTCTTTATTAATAAGCATTGTTACAAATATGTGTACATATAATAAAGTTGTATATCAGATTCGAGACCAGCTCTTCATCAGGCTATAGACTTCCTATGTTCATCTCGATCTAAAGAGCGGCATGAGACCAGTGGTGGTGGCTAGTGATGGCTAAAGAGCGGCCAAGTGGCTAGTGCTCTGGCCTTTGTTATCACAGACTTCAGGTTCGAATCCTGGCGGTGGCATGAATGTTTGTTGGTGGTTCGGAATCCACTTTAAACTGTAGGTCCCGGTCTGTTTAGCCCTCACGTGCACAAGATGACCGTAGAGCACCAAACCAATCTCAATAAGATATTGATAACTGTGCTAACCTTCTTGCACTGTTATCGGTGCTAACCTTCTGGCAAAATAAAAAATCACCCTGCAGTGGATCCCAGCTCACTGCGGAATAAAGGGAAACGACGTCGCAGATTTCCTAGTAAAAAGGGGGCCTCTTGGTTTATAGCTAAATAACCAGGAGTTGGCCTAACATTCGGTTAAGGCGATAATTAAAAATACCCTTAAGTGCTCCTTCTTTGAGGATGCTGCAGCTAGAAACAGTAACAAACTGTGGTACGAACCTATTCATGATATCTCTGAATGGCCTAGAGAAAATCGGTGGCATTTCTACGGATTTTCTGTGGTCCGCAAGTACCTTTACACTCCTGTAGGTAGACTACACTCCTGTACCTTCGTGTAGGTTACACTCCTGTACCTTTAGACTCCTGTATGATAACCAGAAAGAAATGGATATGTCTCAACTTGCTTCCTGTTCTGCACTGCCTTCTATTTCTTTTTTATGGAAGCGTTATTGAATTGCCAAACTTAAGTTGGTGGGTTAACTGATGTCATTTGTTTCTATCTTGTTTTTTATATATTTTTTCTTTTTATGATGTATTCTGATGTCAGTTCTGTAAAATTGCCACTGGAAATAAAAAAAAAATAAAAAGTTGTATTTAGTGTGAAATCTGTTTTTGCATATTTTCATATAGTTTCTTCATATTAGATTTATATTTAGTACTCATTTGTTTAATGCTTTTTGCAGTCGATTAAGGAATTTTTTCCAAGTTTATATCTTTTAGTAGATTTCACAAAATTCATACAGGAAAACAATTTTCACATAACTATGTAGATCCAAACATCGTTAAAAAGCATTAGCCAGTTTCTTTATTGATATAAAATTGTTTGGTAAAGAATCCCATATGTTTAATATAATATTTTCACTTTTTAGTGTGGAATCAATATTATTTGAACTACTTTCAGAAATATTTTCTTCTATTTCGGAAATAAGTTTTTAAATTTAATTTTCGATATTATGCTGCTTTGAAAATCAACTAATTCTATTTATAAATCATGGATATCTAGACACACAAACAAGGTTAACGCTATTGTTTAGAATTTCATTTTGTACGCATATAAAATGCAGTGAAATACATTTTCGATACTTTTAAATTGATTAAATCTCTCTTGAAAAGCTTGTTTTATTTCTTGAATAGTGTTTTAATATTTTTAAAATGCATTTTTTTATGGTTAAGCTTATTTTTACAAATTTTTATGTTTTGAAAATGTTTTAGTTATTGAGAATATTTCACGATGTTTATTTCCAAATCTTTATTGAAGATGACATGTTTCGTCATAAATGATTTAATATTTTCAAATATCCTTAACGCAATTTATCCATTTCCCTGAAGTTTTTTTATATAATTCATTGAATTGATATCACATAAGAACATTAAATCATTTAACTAATTTATATTTGAAAATTCGTCACAACTATTTTTTTTTTTTCATTCCAAAATGCATTATTTCTTCTAATAAAAAACTTATTAAGAACTTGACCGCAACTGAGTCATCGAACATTGTTGTATACAAAAATCCTGGAATACTGGCACTCAATTTTCTTTTAATAATAGTGCAAATTCTCGTTTACTAAGACCTCTTGCATCTATAAAGTTGATGACTATTATTACAATTGGCATTACATTGGAAACTGTATTTTAAACCTTACTTCTTACAAAGAACTTGCAGATTACAATGACATTCAATTAAAAAATATCTAATAATTTGCTTTAAGCTACTGAATAAAACCAGTTTTTCCGCACTATATTGGGTGCACTATCTATTGATACAAAAATAATTTTTTGTAGGTCAATATCCATTGTTAGAACCGACATAGAAATGATGCCGTTAGTCTGCGTATACTCGCAGGACGGCCAAATAATTTAACATTAATAAAAGACAATTAAAATAAATACGAAAATTAATACTGAAACAAACAAACTAATTAATTTTACTTTTAATGAATACTAATATACAATGAGTACACTTAAATTTAGGATTTTAAATTGGCACACAAAACAGAATTAATAAAAAATATTTATAGAGAAATAATCACATTTTTTCCCATACCTTAAGAGAAATATTCCTATCTGTGTGTAGGCAAGGTATATTACCAGTAGAATAAAAAAATTGTCCTATCTAAAAATTTGGATTAATAAAGTTCATCCATGTGGTCTGTCTCGCAGCAAAAATTTAGTGACCAGGCCCACGCCCTGTTCCAGACAGTTCTCTCTCAACGGAGTCTACCTTTCTTCCCGCAAAACTCAAAGGGGTATTCTTTTCACCCCCCACCAAACTGACCGGTTTTCTTTTGGAGTGCACCCTCGACGGACCTCACCGTGGGTACGGGAGGTGGCGTCATCTACCACTCCTGGATTCATAAAAAAAAAAAAAGGAAATATACCCCGCCTACACACAATAGGATAATTACAAGTTATCAACATCCATATCTTTTAAATGCATTAGCAAATTCTCTAAAAATAACAAGTCCAGTGTACTTATCTTTCAATGTTATTAGTTTCAGTATCTCTTCTTTCTTTATATTGCTTAATTTATATCGAGCAAAAACTGCAAGTTGTGTTAACCATTTGCATCGTCACTCTCATCTATAACAATTGGATGCAAGTCTGCTTAATTTGTTATGTATTTGTGAGTAAATATTTCTTTCTAATTCTATTACTCGATCTTTAATTGCATAGCGATTTATTGGTATCTAATTTATACGTTTTATAATCAAATCTTTTTCTATATTACAAACAAAATAACACTACATTCTAAAAAACTTATTTTACAAATTCTATTTCTGAAAAGGTTTCCTATGGCAAGCAATAAAAGGAACTACTTGGAAACTAGCATCTGTGATGTTATTTTTTGTGTGTTGAAAAGAGATTTAAATGCAATTTTTCAAACCATTCTTTTGCATCGTATATAACTTATCAAGAACTTGTATTTTTTTGTTTTCGACCGCCTACAGAGTAGGGCTACGACTAAATATGTATATTTAGAATACAATAATTTTATTAGAATCCTTTTTTAATTAACGTATTTGATGTGCATACATGTGTAGATGAGAAAATATAATAACAAATAATAATAATAAAGTTGAATTTAAACACAGTACGCCAAGGTTGCCAATTAGTTCAACACTGTGAGCTGGTACATCCTCATTCTACAATGCAACTATGTACGCCAAATTTATGACTGAATATCATGAGTTATACACTGCTGCTGTGATACGATAGAAATAAAATAAATCAGCCAACATCCACTTAGAAATATATATATATATATATATATATATTACAAATTCGGCATTAGATATTTATAATTAAATTTTTTAATATTTTCGATTATCTGTTCTCTTTTTTTATGATATAAAAATAACTTTATTAAAATCCTCGCATGGGTCATATAAAACTTCTACTATCACATACGTACCTACTAGGAATTTTGCAAAAATAAGTAGATTTTCCTTTGCATCGGAACATCACCCCCATGCATCTTTTGTTGTTGGGGTACTTGAAATCCTTTGTATATGTTTGATGGCGTTACAAACCAACGTTCATTGTGTAAGGTTTAATTATTATTAATATATAACTGCGAGAGGTCGCGGTTATAACTGGTAACTGTGACCAATAACTGTGACCTTAACTGTGTGGTAAGTAGCAGTTGCGGTGAGATCTTGAGACCACGAGGTGAACGCTAGGGAGCGTCAGATCGAAACGGACGGTCAGGGACCGGTTCTTGGTTTTTAACTATTAATGCTACTGTAGAAGAGGCACAGGGTGCCATGTGTATGTATGTATGAATAGTGTAAATAAAATTAATGTAAATAGAAAGAGAGTATTTCATCCTGACACAACTAGCTGCTAGTATAGCAGCTTACAGTTGGAAGAGACCATAAGATGACTCGTTACATTCGTTTATCGAAATATGTATTCTCTGCTACAGTTGTATGTCTAAATATGTATTCCCTGCTACAGTTGTATGTCGAAATATGTATTCTCTGCTGCTCATAAATATGCATTCTCTGCTACAGTTTACACGCATGTAGCAGAGAATGCAGTACACTTGATGTAATATCTTATGCAGAGGGAAGGTCACCTCATTGAAAATGTTGCATTTGGTACAAAGGACTATAACGTTAATTAATACAATTTTATGCCATTCCCTTCTGCATGTGCATTTTTTATTACTTGAACATTGATGAAATTTTGAGTAATCCATTTTCTGTGTGTTCAGTGTAATCATTAACCCGTTTCAGACAGCGCCAAAATCTTTCATAACGGTGACTTTTGGTACTTATTTTTTTTTTGCAAGATTCCAATCCTCATGTCTGTATATGAAATTTGATTTCATTGGTCTATTATTTTCAGTTATAGATACCTCAAACAGGAAAAGTTATTTTATGTCCAACCTGTACTTGTTTAAATTTGTTAAAATTAATGAACTGCATCCTTTTTAATACGCTTTTATTAGTTTCACATGTATGTTTGTATGTAACTGTCTCATTGGGCTCGATTTTGCCCTACTTTTAAGCGATCCGATTTAATTTAAGCGTTGTAGACTTATCAAGGACCGACGACACTAAAATAGTTTGATAAGTTTATTATTTCATGATGATTAGGATCGCCAGGATGAGTGAAACGAAGGATTACGAAAAAATGAATGCCACTGTTCTAAAAGCGTGGGGGGCTTTGTATGACATTTTTAAACTAGTTCTGCATTTCGGAATGAAGCTAGTGAAAAATTATAACGATTGATATCGAGCACCCCACGCTTTTAGAACAATGACATTCATTATCTCGTCAGTAATTTTATTCTTCTGTTAACAATTAGTTTTTACTTTTAGTTTGATTAACTCTAAAAGCGCGTTTTTTTTTAAACTATTAATTTATTAATCATCTGTTAGAATTAATCGATAGAGACATTTCCTCAAACCTACTCGAAGTATATTTTTTTAGGTATTTTTTTTTTATAGTGAGGGTATTATTATTATTAGTATTTAAAAACCAACCAATTTGTCTTAAGTTAATTGCCACTAGAAATGCAGATATGTAGCACATTATGAACTACCTAAGGAAACCTTCTATAATGCACTCACATTTTTGTCAATACATTGTTAGATAAACCTATTCATCTGGAGGGTTCGTATCTTTTTCTCTCTCCCTCTAGAGACCAGTGACAGAACATTTCGGATTTATTACGCTCAATTCTAGCATGGATATATACATTCGAAAATGTACTACGAAAAAAAAATATATCTATATTTAATTTCTATGCACATTTGATATTTCTTTTATAAAATAGCACAGAGCTTGCACCGTTAAACTATTTTGTAATTCGTCTTAATATGAAATTCTTTTAGTAGCTGGAATAATATTATACAAGCAGATGCTAATATATAAGTCAATCGTCAATAATATTATGAAAGTAAATGCTAATAGATAACGTAAATCAATCGCCAATAATATTTTGCAAGTGGATATTAATATATAAGTTAAGCCAATTTTATTTTCAATACAAATATGCAAATGGATGTTAATATATAACAAATAAATCGCCAATAATATTATTGGTATATAATGTCAATCACCAATAATATTATGTAAATAGTTATTGATATATAATGTCAATCGCCAATAATATTATGTAAATAGTTATTGATATATAATGTCAATCGCCAATACGCCAATAATATTATGCAAGTAGATATTAATAGACAAGTTAAATAAATCGCCAATAATATTATGCAAATAAATGTTAACAGATAACTTAAGTCAATCGTCAATAACATTTTGCAAGTGGATGTTAATAGTTAACTTAAGTCAAAACGAATATCTTAAATTAGTTGTAAGTTAAGTAAGTAGCGTATATAAAAAATTAAGTGAGTTTAAGTAATTAGTTAGCTGTTAAGTTAGTAGTCAAGAAATAAGTAAAGTTAAATATTTAAGTCATAACTTAAAAACAAAGTAATGAGGTTTCTTGATTGGTCAATCTACAATATATATTACATTAAAAATAAGGACTTAGCAATATTTAAATAATGAAACATAATGAGAATGTTATTTAACAAAGAAAAATGATTTTTATTAATTAGAGAAAATATTTATTTTAGACAGTGACATTTTAGCCCAAGAAAAGCAATTTACGAAAATGGCAAAAATGTCAAATATTCAACTCTTTTCTCCCGTCGGTGTAAAAGCATAACAAATTTATGCAGCAAAAAGTTGAAAGAAAATAAGTTTCCTAACATGAAAGCATTATCAATCATTTTCTCTTCAGTTTGACAGCATAGGTTTTAATTAAAGCATGTTCAGTGTGATCATACGCAGATAAAAGAAAAACAACCCATAGTTAGTTACGGAAGATGATTATTATACATCTCTGTAAGCTATTAAATTTTTCATTAAAATTATGAGTTGTTTCACAACTTTTTAAGTTAAAAAATAAAAAACCGTTTTTAAAATAATGGTCCAAACTTTCTACCCAATAATTTTTGGAGAATGAATTCTTAAATAAATTATTCAAATTTGCGAAAGATATTTTCCATACATTTTGGCAGAAACATTTTAAAAAAATATAATGCCAATATATAAATGATAATAACTTTCTTTTTTTTTCAGTTATGAAAAAGTTTAACTAATTTTCAGTGCCTAGTGCATGAAGAGAAATTTTAATTAATTACATTAATTTTCAGTGCCTATTTACGATTGTAGTTTTTTTCTTCCAGGGTTGTTGAGATAAGCACTGCAAATTTTCTTTATAAATGCAGGGTTATATAAAGATTGGGAAAGATTAGGTGTCGCTTTTACGATTTAAATATCATGCTAAAGAAATTCTTCGTTGTTTCCACCTACCTCACATTCAAACTCCTTAAAAATAAAATTAAAAACAAAACAAACAAACAAAAACAGTTTATATTCCAAGATCCGCAGTGTGCATTAGCTGCAGCTAAGAAATTAAAAAAATCATTAGACAAACACAAATATTAAAAGATTGAACGGCCTACAATTGCTTTGGTAGATAACACAGAAAAGTTATACAAAATATAAAGTATAAGGATGCGAAACTGGGCCTGAATGGCCGAGGGGCTAGCGCTCTGGCGCTCGGTAGCACAGGTTTCGGGTTCGAGTCCCGGCGGTGCCAAGGATGTTTGTAGTGGTTCGGAATACACTTTAGACTGTAGGTGCAGGTCCTAATAGGTTCGTAGAGTGTTGCGGGGGCATTTTTACTCCGCGTCCGTGGCTTATCTTCAAGTGACACGCGCCCCTGGGTAATGCAAAGTGATTAACGTCTGTGCAGCGCTTCTCTTAAGGCATCCAAGACCAAGCTGTCTAAGTGTTTGCCAGCTGCATTAGAACAAAAAAAAAAAAAAGGATGCGAAACTATGTTGTCCAGAAATTCGCAAAATCCAAATGAAATTAATTATAAAATTCTAATAATAGCTTAATCATGAAATATGTACCCTCAGTATATTATAAACCATGTTAATACTCATGTCCATAAATTAAGGGATAATTCAGAATCACACAGAAAATTGAACTCTAAAATAAAAATTTCAATTGTAGAATTATCACACACATCTTGAAGAAGAATATGCAAATTACTGGAAACCACCAGATGGCGCGGATAGTACGCCACAATGACGAGTGTGTAAGAGAGGGGTATATAAGGAATGGTGGCAAGTAAAATTGTTCTACAAGCGCTTTAAAAGCTTTTCAGTGCAATAACCGCATAGTTATGGCACAAAGGAAGCATTTGGATGATTTTTTACGTGAAATAGAATATAGGACGACTGGAATGTGGACGTACCCAGCTGGAAGTATCCGAGGAACTTGGAATCGCCCAGAATGTCATCTCAGGCTTTGGCAACGATTCAAGATGATGGTAATGTGGTAGATGTTACAGCACAGGTCGCCCCCGAGTTACAACGCCGAATGAGGACCGGTATTTAGCAGTTACTGCCAAAAAGAAACAGACGGAGCACAGCATCAGACCTGTCTCTTCAGCTACCGGTACGACAGTTTCAAGGCAGACCGTGTACAGACGCTTAGGGCACATTGGTCTATATGCTCGTAGGCCTGTCAGATGTGTTCCACTTACCGCAACTCACTGTCGCCTGTGATTAACCTGGAGTAAAGAGCATGCATTGTGGACACCGCAACAGTGGTCTTGTGTGATGTTTTCCGACGAGTCCAGGTTTAGTTGCAGTTTGATTCTCGCCGGACTTTCATATGGAGGCGCCAGGTGGTGTTACCACCAAAAGAACACCATTGAACGACACCGTTACGGTGGTGCAGGATGGCTCGTTTTGGGGAGGAATTATTCTTGGTTCCAGAACTGATCTGCATGTTCAAAATTGCAAATTTGCTCCAGGGAGTAAAAATCGCAATTTTATTAATTTCATGTCAAACATATAGCATCTTTTTTTGCTCTTTTGCCTTTTGTTTAATAAATAGACTTTACAAAATAAGTCAAATTTGATTTGCTTCTGTCTCTTTTTTTGCCTGAACTATTATCCTTAATTTATGGACATGGTGTATATAACAACTTCTATGTATAGTAATGGTAATGGTTATTGTAACAATAACAATATATACAAAAATTTTTTTTTGGAAGTTTGAATATGAGCGGACTCAAATTTTTTTTTGTATAACGAGAAGGCTATGATAGTTTTGGTTGCCAATTTGCTTGCAGCAAATACCGGTAGTGGCTTTTGGGTGCAAAATGGCTTATTCACTTCTTGTCAGTTCACCTTTGGTTTTTGTGTTGTGTTCTTCATATATACATATTCAAAAGTTACTTATATAATACTGTTTAAAATACATATATTATTGAAATAATGAATTTCTCCATAAAATTGTCTGTTACATCACGCCTTACTTACTGACCTTACCTTATTATACCTTACTGTGCGCTCTTTGCCCTGTTATATATATATATATATATATATATATATATATATATATATATATATATATATATATAACGGGGCAAGGCGCTACAGCCTAGGTATGTAGGCCAAGGTGAAAACAGGCGTGATGTACAGGCAATACATGAGGGTCATTATTTCAAACAACTGCTATGTATTTTAAACAACGGTATACTTTTGAGCCTATCTTCTGCTATGAAAGAACACAACACAAAGCAAAGGTGAGCTTTGACAAGTGAGCAAACCATTTTTGCACTCCACTACTGTGACTGCAGAAAACGAGGCGGCAAAAACTATCATGGCTTCGTTATACACAAATTTGAGTCGCTCATGTTCAAACTTCCAAAAAATTTTTGTATATAATTATTTGTTGCAATAACCATTACCGACCCTTGCCCATAGAGAGGCCAATTATCACCTTCATGTCCAGCAAGTGCAATGGTTCGGGCAGAAGCAAATCAGAAGACTATTTTATTCAACAGAGTCTATTTATTAAACAAAGACAGAGCACAAAAAGGTATATGTTTGGGCATAATTAATAAAGGTTGCGTTTCCTCCTGGGCAAATTTGCAATTTTGAAACATGCAGATCGGTTCTGTAAGAGTAATTCCTCCCAAACGAGCTTTCATCCTCCACCACCGTAACAGTGATCGTTCAATGGTCCCGCTGACCACCTGTCTGTATGTCGGCGGCAAGCCCAAACACGTGGATGGGCACGCAAGGCCTGTTACTGTCTCCAGGTCACAGGCGACAGTGGTGCGGTAAGTGGAGGCCTCTGACAGACCTACGGCATATGAATGTGCTAGCCATCTGTGCAGAACGCCGGTAGCTGGCCCGGGTCTGTCTTGTCTTCCGTCTGACAACGGCGTGACTGCGGCATCTACTCACGTACCATCATCTTGAGTCGTTGCGGAGATCTTCAAGTTCTGGCTAGTGCGATCAATTCGCTATCGTCCAAATCTCGCTGACCGCCAATATGCGGTTGAACACTGAATTTTAAGCGTAGTAATTTACTTCTTTGCCACAATTCGCCTACCCTCTCTTACCACTCATCGACCAATGACCTTATCCATATCTGAGCGACAGCAATTTGCATATTCTCTTCCAGATGTGTGTGATAATTCTACTGGTGAGAATTTTATTTTAAGTTCAACTACCAGTATTGAATGAATTACATCACTGAGCTGATGCTTATGGTTTATAATACTGAGGGGATTACCTCATTAAATATTATTAGAATTTTATAATTAATTTCATTTGGATTTTGCAACTCCTGAACAGCTGATTTCGCATCCTTTGTTCTATGCAACAAGCAAGCTTGCTGGGGCCAGCGGTCTTGAACTCTGCAAAGCGCTGTCGTTTGCGTGCACGGGGGCGTCGGTGGCGGTTTCTACGAGCCAGGACGCCTCTGATCTGGCGTTCCGAACCGCTACAACGTCGCGGCACCGCTGGGATCGGGCCGAACTGCTGAGCGCCAGGCTAGCCTCACTGCCCATGTTTTGTATGTCCAACAAGAAAACAGGCTGTTCGATAACAATGATTTGTGTTTGTCACGGATCTTGGAATATAAACTGGGGTTTTTTGTTTGTTTTTTGAGCATTTTTAAGGAGTTTAGTGTGAGCGAGGTAAGCTGGCAATTTCTTTAGCATGTTAAATCGTCAAGCATTTACCTAATCTTTTGTCTTTATATGGCCCTGCATTTATAAAGAAATTTTGGTGCTTCTGCTCAGCAACCCCTGGAAAAAAACTGATAAATAGGCACTGGCATGTCTTCTGGCTAGAAGACACTGAAAGAATTAGTTAAACTTTTCATAACTGAAAAGAAAGTTATTATCATTTATATATTGGCATTATATTTTTAGTGAACCTTGAAATGTGAAATCTTTCACTGAGGCTGATAATTTATTCATTCTCCAAAACCCGGCCCAGACAGAAAGTTTGGACCGTAAACGATTTTTATTGCAACTTAAAAGTTGTGAAACAACTTTCATGAATTTTGAAAAGTGTAACTTTTACAGAAGATGTATAGTCATCTTCCGTAACTAACTATGGGTTATTTTCTTTTATCTGCATTAATGATCACACTGAACGCTCTTGTAAACCTATGCTGGCTCAAACTGAAGAAAAATGAACGATATCTTTCATGTTAGAAACTTAATAAATTTGACCATGCTTACCGGCAGCGGAGGCTGACATTTTGCCATTTTTCACCAATTTTTTCTTTAATTTCATGTCGCGATCTATATTTTCTCTGAGCCAATAAAATCATTTTCTGATAAATGTATTCTCATTATGTTTCATTGGCAAACTATTGCTGAGATCACTGTGCAATGTAATCTGCTATGTGTAGATTGATATCAAACCTCATTACCTGTTTTAAGTTATGACAAACAACTTTTACCCATTTGTGACACTGCAACAACAGCTAACTATTGCCAAACTCACTTAGTATACGCCGCCTGCGCTTGTTTAATTTGGAGTATTCGTTTTGACAAGTTAACTATTGGCATCCCGCTACCTGTTATTGACCTTGACAAACGGCGTTATTTGCCTTGTCTATTATACTTATATTGGCATATTAACGACATAATATTTACATAATATTGACCGCATTAATCAATGCTAACTATTTATATTGACCGATTAACTACTATATGTAAACACAATATTATTGGCAGATTATTGTTACTATATTAACATCCATTTGCTATTAATAAGAGCCAACAGCATAGCCTGTGTATCCCTTGCAAAATATTATTGGCATTGATATAGCATTTACTTTCATGTATTATTGACGATTGACTTTATATGTCAACATCTGCTGTAATATTATTCCGCGCAGAGGCCTAAATATTAGGCAATTACACAAGCACTGCAGTGTATTTTATCAAAAGAAAATGTCAAACATATTCATGAAAACCAAATATGGGAAGCTATTTTTCGTAGTCGAATATCTATCATGATGTCACTAAATACGGAAACCCTCCAGATGAACTAAGGTTTATCTGGCTGTTAACATTGACAAGTGGTGCGTGAAGGTTTCCTTAGGCCAGTTCATAATGTGCTACATTCTGCATTTCTAATGACAATTAACAAGGGCAGTGGTTGTTAAATACTAATATAATGTATCTCTCACTGCCTAAGCTAACCAAGCTCGGCCAGGCTGTGTATCGCCAATTCTAACACAGATGATTAATAAATTGGCATAGTTTAAAACAGCTGTTCAGCCTGAAGTGGACCAAAAATGTCGCCTGCACCCCACTGGGAAGCGCAGTGGCATTCGCGTAATCACTAGTTTCCTTTATTTCCTAATCATGAGAAACAACAAACTTATCAAACTATTTTAGTGTCGTCGACCTTATTGGGTAACACTTAAGCCATCGGATAAAGCAAGCAAGCCATGGGTAGTTATATTGCTACATGTGGCTGTAAAGCGTATTAAAAAGGATGCAGTTCGACAATTTTAACAGGGCAGGATGGACACTCATCAGGCCCATCTACTAACAATGGACCAATAATCAGAATTTGCCTACATGAAGAATCTTGCAAGAAAAAAAATGAAGTACCGAAGATCTGGACCCATGAATTTTGGCACTATTCTGGCAATTACGCTGAACACACAGGACACTCAAAACTCATCAATATTTGTAATAAAATGCACATGCAAAGGAATGGCATAAGTAATTAACATTATGATCCTTTGGCCACCAATGCAACATTTTCAATGGTGACACTAGGCTCAACCACATCTGCTACATGCGTGTAAACTGTAACCGAAAATACCATATTACTGAGCAGCAGAAAATCGACATACAGCTAACGAAAATCTATGCCCAGACATGTGGCAGCCTTAAGCTCGATAGGCAGATGTAACAATCATCTATGGTCTCTCCTTCCAACTGTAAGCTGCTGCGGAGTGGGCGCCTGTATTTACATTAATTTTATTTACCTGACCGCTTACATACAGCACCCTGTGCCTCTTTCTGACGTGAACAAAAACCAGGGCAGTCCCTATTATCCCGTTTCGATCTGACACTTCCCTGGCTGCAGTTAAGGTGCATTATTGATACGGACCACCATTACTGCTCACGACTCACATTATATGATGACAATAATTGAGCACACGCGCGAGCACGGTTTTGGCGCCGTAGAAAGAACTTTAACAGCAAAAGATGCATGTGTGAAAAATCTCGCGACGCAGTGATCAGAAATTGCTGCCAGTATGCGATTTGTCATAAAAGAAAAGCTGAATGTCAGCTGTTCAAAAAAGGGCAATTATAAATCTGTGCCGAGGCTGACTATGTATATATATATATTTCTAAAGTTTGTTATTTTATTTCTATCATTATTTTAATGCCTCATAATATTCAGTCATAGAACCCGGCGTGCATGAAGCCCGGCCAAGATGAAAATCAACATTAATTGACGGCTCACTGTTTAAATTCATTTCTCATCAATGGCTTTGTTATTATATTTTTCTCGTATCTGTCCAGGATTCTGGCAAAACCCATTGGCATTCTATATACATGTTGAGTCGGCTCCAGCCCTACTCTGTAGGCGATCCTTCAAAAATATTGAAGTTCTTGATAAGGGTCCCATATACGACTGGTTTGAAATGCATTCTTTCAACACACAAGCTGTCATCACGAGATGCTGGACAAGTAGTTCTTTACATTGCTTTGCCATAAACAAGAAAGCCAAGGCTGTAGGTAAGTTTTTAGAATGTGGTGTTATTTTTGTTTGTAATATAGAAAGACGATTACTCTTAAAATGAGTCCAGATACCAATCGCCATGCACGAACCAAGATCGGTGGCCAAGAATGTTATACAAGAAATACATAACAATTAGCTACCCTTGAATTGAGTGACGTGCAAATGAGGTTGGCTACAGCACAGTTTTTGCTCGTATAAGTAAGCAATATAAGAAAATAGTAAAGCACACTGAACTTGTTACAGAGAATTTTCCTATACGGCCCCAGGTATGGTTGATAACGCTTGATTATCTGTGTGTGTGGGCGGAGTATATTTCCTTTTTTTTTTATGAGCCTCCAGGAAGTGTTGGGCTGTTTTCCCTCCCATTGTCATGAGTCTCACCATTCATTGTGAGTGGCCTACCCACAGTTTGCCGAGGAAGAAAATGAACTTTCAGAATGAAAAGAAAAATTTGTCTGATTGGTGATAGCTAAATTTTGCTGCGGCCAATCCCAGGGCCACAGGTGGGCACAGTACTGTTGCCTTCACACAGTATAAAGTGTTTACTCTTGGGAGTGTGATTCTTCTATAATGACACGTATTGTTTTATATCAATAAATCTAAATTTAGTACACTTCATTATTTATATTATTCATTAAAAACAAATTAATTGGTTTGTTTGTTTCGATATTATTTTCAAACCATTTATTTACAATTGTCTTTTGACCAATGTTAAAGTATTTGTGAATACTGTTATAACGACATCATTGCAAATGGATAGTTATTGACTACAAGAAGTATTTTTGTATATAGATAGTGCACTTAATACAGACGAGGGCTTTGGTTTTATTCAGTAGCTTAAGCAAATCGTTAGATATTTTAATTGACTGTCATACGTCTACGGGATTCTTTAATAAGCTGCAGGACTGCAATAAATGCAACCCAGTGTGTGGTCATCAGCTGCCTATAGGCAAGGGTCTTTGTAAACGAGGCTGTGTCAAGAAGCCTTGTGGATTTGTGCTCCACAACTAGCTGTTCGATGACTCGGTTGCACGTCGAGATAACAATAAGTTTTTTATTAAGAAGAAAAGTAATGCATTTTGGGAGTGAAAAATAGTTGTGACAAGTGGATGAAATGATTTAATGTTTAACATGTGACTATCAATATTAATTATATAAAAAAACATTAAATCATAGCTCGAAAATATTAAATCATTGTGTTTGAGAACATGTGCATCTTCAACAAGACTGGAAATATTTCATCGTGGTATTCTCAATAACTAAGGCATTTCAAGGCATAAAGAATTTAATAACTTAACCATCAAAAAATCATTTAAAAATGTTAAAGCATTCAGAAACAAAACAGCTTTCCAGAAGATTTAATCAGCCAAAAGCAATCGAAAGCTGTCTACTGCATTTCTCATAGTGCAAGCTATTCTGAGCAATAAACGTTAACCTTGTTTGTCTGTCCTCTAGATATCCATGACCCCATAAGCAAATTGTGGTCAAGCTGTACGCCTGTAATTAGAACCCCCAGAACATTTCCGAAGCAAACCTTCTGGCAAAATAATGATTCCATAAAAATAATGTGTATTAAACATATGAGTTCTTTTACCAAACAGAACAGTAAAGAAAACGTATCTTTCAACGTGTTTCAGATTATGAATATGTGAAGTGACACTCTGTAACTGTGAAATCTACAAAAGATATAAACTTGGAAGAAACTACTGTAATCGACTGCAAGCATTAGGCTTTAAATGAGTGCTAAACTATAAATCTATTATGAAAATATGAGAAAATGCAAAAGCATTTCACACTAAATAACTTTTATTATTTTTTATTTCCAGTGGCTGAGTACAGAACTTATCAGAATACATCATGAAATATAGCAAGCTGGATAGAAACTGGAAGGCATCCGGTGAACCCGCCAACCCAGAGGCTGATTGCTGGCGCTTCCATAAAGAAATGAAGGCCAGTGCTGCTTCAGGCTGAGACCCGGACATATCCGGCTACGGTTATCATACGGGAGTCTAAGGCCGGGCTACAGAGGGGCAGTCACTACGCTTGGGAGATGTGCAGACCACAGAAAATCATGCTACCATTACTATACAGACCGAAGACATCATGGTGGAACAGTTTGTTTTGTTTCTAACTGCAGCATTTCAAGAAAATTTTTAATTATCATGTAACCAGTGTTGGCCAGCTCCTGGTGTGCTTACTCAAACAGAGGCCTTTTAGGAGTGCGACGTCTTCCTTATTCCACGGTGTGGGATCCACTGCAGGGTGATTTTCGTGCGGAACCAGCATAACGGTACAGAAAGGTGGCACGGTATCAATATCGCTGACCGAAGACGGTTTATTGCTTACGGTCATCTTGGCATCCGGGACGGATTCCAGGCCCTGTAACATTTCATGCCACCGCCAGGACCGAGCCTGAGTCTGTGACAGCCACTTGGCCGCTTCTTTTAATGCCACCACCGCTGGTCTCATGCCGCTCTTGGGTCGGATGAACATAGGAGATAGCGTGACTGGTCTCCGGAATCTGACTATACAACACCCATTATGCGCATATTTGTAACAATGCTATTATCAAAATTTCATGGCTATATGACTCCTTCCTATTGTTTGACAAATGTTCAGTACAAGCACACGCCACTGGCACGGATATTCGTCTGTGTGACAATTATCCTCAAACTTTTGTTGTCTTCCTTTTGACACGATCTCCAGTTACAAAGGTAGAACAAATGGTGAAAACGAAACCTAGAATTTTTTGGGTTTTAGTAAGGAGCCGAAAAATAAAGAAATGTCCCACATAGCTCAGAATTTTTCGTAAACACCGTGTTACCAAATTATCAGTACACACATCTGTGATGTCGCACTGTGACACACAACGTGAAAAATAACAAACCTGAAGCGAACAAAAACGATCGCTAAGAGGACAG